>APFE030476025.1:74130-87704 GCA_000404065.3 Pinus taeda | reverse complement strand
AGGAGTAAGATGCCCAAGTAGAAATCGAGAATTAAGGCCTAAGAGTCTCCACGATAAACGCCTTGGTGGCACGATGGTGGTAAGATACAAGTGATATGGAAATGGTGAAGTGAGATCAATAAGATGTTTTTGTCTCTATGTGGGGAGATAAATTAATTAAGTTAAGTCTTGGCTTGGCAGTGTAAACCAAGTTCCCTTCACTTAATTTGTGCTTCTGTGTGCATGTGTGATTATTAATTAAACCCAGATTGTGTTTGAAAAAAGAAAAATATTGTTGAAATAAACTAAAATGAAAAATAGAAAATGAACAACAAATCAACTTTCTAAACCCCACCCAAATTGGGTTTTCAAACACTTTGTTGGTTGGTGGTGAAATCAACTAAAAACACATGAAAAAGAACAAGATATCTAAGTGTCAATATGACTAGGATCAAATGACATTATGCTGTTGGAAAGTGGTGCAACAACAACAAAAAAAACAGAGGGGAAAATCGCTGCACAAAAATAGGAGATGGGTGTGAAACCTAGGGAAACGAATGGGACCCTAAGGGAAATTACCAAACAAGGATTAAGATTAAACATTGGATGGAAACAAGTTATCTTTGAGGATCTAAAATAGGAAGGTACAGATCTGGAAAATATGGATGAAAGCTCTGCAAAAAATCAAACTTCTTACTCAGCTAAACTCCTATAAAGTTGGAAGTGTACTAGAAACCCTAAGGGGCTAAATTCTACTTCGATGAGAAAATCATAGTAGATCAAGGCCTAAGTGGGGTAGGATAGTGGTCAACCAACCAAGCAGATATTTCTTGGAAAAACCCAGAAACAGATCGGGAAATATCCCAGAAACCCTAAAAATCACAAGTACTGACCTAATTCTTAGGATCTCACACTTTTTGGTCCAAAAATTATGCTCCGGACCACCAGATCAAAATTTTGGTGCAGAAGAGTGTGATTTATGCTCCTTGATTCTTGGTCGGCAAGTCTCGGAAAAAACTTTCGTCTCTGTTACGGCTAGTCCCTGTGACCTGCAGAGAAGACAAAAACTTACAGAAGTTAGAAATTTGGAAAGCTAGTAAACAACACTAAGAGAGTGAAAAAAAAAGAAAAACCCTAATCTTAAAGCTGAAGGTCACCCAAGTTTTTAGATCAGAATTAAAAACATAATGGAGTCGCCAATTTTTTTATTGTGTTTTCTCCTCGAAAGTGTACAAAAAGTAAACACTTTAGACTGCGGATGACAAATAATCTTAACAATATAAATGACTGCTAAACATTGTACACCTACAGTAAATAATAGAAATAAAACTTGCCAAAGCCCTGATCTATGCCACAATCATAGTTAAACAACAAAATGGAATAGTAAAATAAGCACAAGTAACTCCAGTAATCCAATGTAAACCAAATATATAATGAATATCTTTTATTAAACAACACCTTTGAAGGGAACAAATAATTTTACCAGCCCCCTCTATGAGATGGGTTCTTGGCTATCCTTAAGTGTCTTCATCTTTTGTAGAGTCTCTCTCCTCTATAATGTATATAACCCATCAAATAAAATGTTTGAGCTCAATGGGAGGTCAAATGAAAAATAAGATGGTGTGCGACAATGATAATAATGAAAGCTAGGACAATGAGTGCAACAATAAAAATAATCAAAAGTGAATAATGAATGGAAAACCCTTGTATTTATAACAAAATATTAGGTTATCCTCAAATAATGAGCAATAATAAAATATTATTGACCACATTCCCGAAATAACCATTTGGAATATTTTATTATATTTGGTTAGAGGGAAAAATGATTTAAACTTTTATGTAGAAATAATAAAAAAGTAAATGATTTATTTATCATCTCAAGGAATATGGTTAAGAAATAATAAACAAATAATGATTTATTTAATTATTCCTAAGGAATTTAGTCGAACTTGACAAGGAATAATAATTAGTTAGTGATTAATTAATTATTTCTAGAGAAAAATAAGATAATTAATGATTTATCTATTTATTTCTCATAACGGGTCAAATGTGACAAGGAATATTAATTAAACAATGGTTTAGTTAATTATTCCTAGAAAATAATTAAATAAATAGTGTTTTGCTTCATTATTCTTCATGGGTTTAATTATAAATTTCTTAACAAATGTGGTTTATTAAGTAATTTCTCATAGTGAAATAAATTTTACTCTTATAAAATTGGCCCTACATGGTGTACTTCGACCCATCTAGTAAATTATGGCTAGATGATCAATTTTTTGTGATTATAGTGGCTCTTGATATGATTTGATTAGTTGATGAATGGTTAATGAATGCATGAGATAACAAATGTTATGGAAACTATCATTGGATGCAATTATACATTCTTGGTGTTTCTCAGATAATTATCAGATCAATATGTTTAGATATGCATAAATGACCTGTAGATTTCATGGTTTACATATTTTTGATAAAACAGCTATCATGGTTAGGCCTAGTTAGGTCAATTCCTTGATCAAGTTTTGTATTAATGGCTTTGTCTTAATATTATGCCATTCTGGAAAGACTTATCAAGTTCTAGGGAGAGGTATTAAGAGTAGACCTGAAAAGTAGCTCATATTCTGGGGTTGCATGCTCAAAGTTCGTAAATATAGACCACAGTTGCTAGGAGGAAGGGTTATCATGGAGGGTTACATCCATTGGATTTCCTTTTTATCTAAACATACAATTAAAAATGCAAGTTAGGTCAGGGTTTCGGCACCTAGAGTGGTAGTTTAGCTCCTCGGGGTCATGTAACTCTTGAGGAAGGTCAGTAAAGTTTTTGTTTGTCAACTCCATTTCTTTAATGAATCTAGGAGATTGGTTTATGTCATAGTATCTCTTCGTCTCATGTTTACCCCAACAGGCTGGTGAAACAAGGTAAATGTGGGAGGGGCTGCTATAGAATCAAGAGAAATTCAATGGATTTGACTATTTGGAAACAGAGAATGAAAGGAAGAGTTAGCTTTCCCCCATCCATGTCTCTATTTCTCATCTAATTTAACATTCTCATCAATTACTTTTTTATCAAAGGACAAAATGCTAAATAGAAGTTAATAGTGAATCCATTGAGTTTAGGGACATTATCAGGATCCAAAGTCCATATTGCATCTATGATCTCTAAGTCTTCTACCTCTTTGAATAACTATTTATTTTCAACTTCTGAAGCATTTGATGGAATAAAAGCTCCAAATTCATTGGCTTTTCTCAATCTACCTCCTTTTCCTCAATGTACATGGATTGAAAATGATGAAGTGTCTACTAATTTATATTAAAAAAAGAAGTTATTTTTGGATTACCTTTAGGAGGAATTTCTCTTACTCGATTATGCATTTCTCTGGCCTTGGCATTCTTATGGAAATGGTTGATGTTTTTATTTCCCACATAAGCCATAGACTTCTTAGCTTCAATCTCCAGTATTCTTCCTAGCTTCAATCTCTAGTATTCTTCCTCTTGTCTAATTGTTAAATATATTCTCCTAGTTAACTCATTTTCTTTTTCTATATCCTTATCTCCCATTTGAAAATCTTCAATCATATTTTGACAATTCTTGAGTTGTTTTACTAATTTGAGCTTATTTTGACCTAGAGGTCAATAATTCTCCTTTGCCTGGACTCTTACTGTTTGCTTCCCCAATTCCATCTTTGACTCCCAAATAAAGGATCAGGATCCTCTGATGGATGCCATCCAAGCTTTTTCTATTATATATATGAAAACATCCTCCTTTAATTTTGCCTATATTATATCTAAATGGAATTGGGCATAGATTTTCTAGATGATCAATTGATAAGGAATTAGCTAGTGACCCAATTCACCTTATGCCAAATTGAAGTTACATAGTCAAACACTCTAAGAAGTGAATTGCTTTGCTTTAGGAAATGATCTAATCATACAATTATATGAATTTCAACACCTTCTCTATTTTTCCATGGATATTTAATTTTATTTTGGGTATATCAATAAAATACCATTCACTAATTAAGGAATCCATCCTTTCTTTGAAAGGCTTTCGAACAAGACTTCTCCCATGCTTCTCAAAATAAGGGAGAATAGTGTTAAAATCACTTCCCATAATGCTATTGATGTGCCATTATTTTTCATTTAATTAGATTAGTGAATCCCATAATTCACATTTCTCTCCATATATAAGAGCGTAAACATTGATAACAGATATTTTCTCTAGCATATCGTTCCTTTCCAACAATACAACAATCCCATATTTTGATTTAATACTACCTATCAAGGTAAAAAAATAGTCTAACTAAAATATACATATTCCTCCATATGCTCCATGAGATCTTTTCATTATTATGCTAATGTCTCCCCAAAAGGATGTTTACACATTTTTTGCTTCTATTTCTTCAAGCTTAGTTTCTTGCAGATGAAGAATCATTGGGCATTCTTGCATTACTACATCTTTAACCGTCAAGGATTTCAATGTGCTCCTCAAAATCCTTATGTTCCATGATAGGAATTTCATCATTTTTTGTGGGGTTTATGACATTAACACTCTCGCTCTTATGCTTCTTCCTCATATTTTTGCACTACTAGCTTAAGAATATCAACAACTACATGTTGATTTCCCAATTTCTTATTTTTTTCTACTTCTAGGTCTCAGGTCATCATGTTTTGGGGTATGTCTATATTTTTTTATTACTCTACGATTCATGGCTATTGATCTCTTCAACTCAGTTTAAGATTTGGGCCTTTAATTTTTATGTTTCACCTTTGGTCTACTCTGGCTTTTTCAGGGTTCCAATAGCTTTGTTTCTTGATCTTACTGGCAAGCTTCAAATAGTTTTCTTTGGTTTCAGATGCTTATCTTCCTTTTGAAATTGATCTAGTGTTTGAATGATAACCTCTTGCATCATTTACTCACCATTCTCTATCTCTTGTATTTACCCTTATTCTCTTTTTGTGCTCATAGTTTCCTCCTCGGGCGTCCCTTTCATCATATTATGATTTGTTTCCTTCTTGCCATTTTCTTCTTGAGATTGCAATAACTCTCACAGATTCGGTAAAGATAAGGCATAATTTTTTGCTGCACAGACTGAGTTTTATGTGATTTTATTTCCCCCTATTTCTCCCTTTCCCCTTGGTTTCCCACTGCTCCTCCTATCCTTCTATTGTTTCCTCCCCCTTTTCTGCTTGATCCTTCTTGATATCTATTGCAATGTTACCATAATCATGGAATATTCTACATTTGAAGGGTTGTTGTTCATAACCTAGGATCTAGAAATGAATCCATTCTCCCTACATGAGGTTTATTTATGAGGGTAATCATTTTTAAGATCTAGCTCTAATAAAATACTTGCATAGGAAAACTGGAAGCCTTTAGGGTCAACCCTATCCATATATTTACACATTCCATTGCCTATTGCATGTAAATAGTCCTGAGTCTAGCATAACAGTGGTAATCACATAATTTTAACGCACACTACCACTGGATTTAGTATGTCCTCATTTGAATCAAAATCTAGAGACCATTTCTTCAACTACATGCTCTGAGCTCCAAAAAAGAATCTACCATTCTGAAATATTGCATCTGTGTCATCCTTGTATCTAGATAGAAAATATATATATATATATATATATATATATATTATATAATATATATATATATATATATATTCACATGTGTACATTCCAATATTTCCTTTCATTAGAGGTTTCCACATCCTCTACAACCACTATTCCATGGATCATAGGTACAACCACATTCCTGTGAATTTCCCCACTAATTCTTGTTCCATAAATGATAAAGAAGTTCCTATGAAACTAGTGGCAAGGGTCACTATGGGTATAGTCGTTGTTTTCTTCACAAATCTTGCACGTGCTTCCTTAGTTCGAGGATTCTTAGATAGAGAGGTTATAAGGGTCTGTAAGGTTAGAAAATCATTCACTAGAGGAGGAGAATCCCACTTCGAGAGATCCATATTGAGATCGTAGTTAACGTTTCATCATGGAGATGCCAAAAGTTGCAAAGCCATGCTCTTGCTCATCCATAGAACTTTATTTATAAATTTCTTTCCAAATATTTTACATATTACGTTAAATTATTTTTTAAAATCTTTCAAATAGCTTGATCAAAACTATTAACTTTAATATATTCTGCAGATGAATGATCTTAACTTTTGGTGTGATGAGTTGGACTAAATGGGGACCTTTTAAATAAAGAAATAAGTTTGAACCCACTTTTAAATATGAATTTTGGAGGATTCTAACATTTCAAACAAAAAAATTATGTAGGGCATACATTTGGAAGAAATTCATAATACTCTAACAAGGAAGAGGAATAAACCTCACCTTCGAACACGTTAACACCTAAAGGCCCAGAGCGAGTTGTGCTTAGATTAAAGTATAAATGTATTTAAGGAATCATAGCCTTGGCAACTAGATACATTTCAAAGAAAGGCATAATATTCTAAGAAAGAAGAAGAACAAATATCCCGTGTAGACACGCTAACACCTACAAGGTCCAAAGTCACTTGTGTGATGCATGTATGAATGTAATTAAGGAATCATGGTCTTGGTAACTACATATTTGAAATTTTCAATTATTGTTTTATATAGAGTACCAATGGCCCATGCGTGTGGAAATGTCATGGGAGTATCAACCTTTAGATTTCATGCATGAATGTACACACTTTAGACTTAAATGTGCACAAAGTGGGATTGCATGGTGTGAATGAAGATGAAAAAGAGATATTTCATTTTATGCTTATCTTGAAGTCTCAACATTATTAAAATATTCTATGTTAATATTGAAATTTTATCTTAAAATATTAGTATTGTGAACCTAACATAGTGTAATATTGATTATCTTTAAATCTCACTTATTAAGATAGACATATCAAAATAAATTTCTATGTCACACATCAAATTCACCATTTAAAAAATTACCTAAATCAATTTTAACATGCAAATTATTTAAAAAAATAAATAAATAAATACTAAGCAAATTTAACCCCCAACCTCTCATATCATCTCGAACAATCATCAATTGCTAACAAATTTACAACTAATTACTAAAACAAAAAATATAACAAAGCGAACCACTATTTCGGAGATAGCCAAACAAACAAAATATATTTTTGGTCTCCCCACCGGTATGGATGTTAAGCCTGCTTATATATATTGAACTTTTGAAGGACCTGAATCATACTTGTGCGTATTGGTGGCATTGAGTCTGGGAAGTGATCTTTTGGCAAAGAGATTGATAACTGATGATGAAGGGAAAAAAGGTTTATAAGGCTCATTCTCAATCATGTTGTTACTTGGCGATATACCAACCTGGATGTGGAGAAGCTGCAGGTGAATTATTGACAATTGGGAGAAATTATCTCCAAGTTGGTTCTCTATAATTCAAGTTCTTGATTTGTCTCTTCCATTCGTTGATTCTTGATTTGTCTTTGTCTTTGCCAGTGGCTAATCCTTGATTTGTCTCTGTCTCTACCACTGGCTGATCCCTGATTTGTCTCTGCCACTCACTATACAGATAGATGAAAAGCACTCCTAAAAAATTGGATGTACAGACTTTTGCTATTGTATCAGTTTTCCTTATTCTAGCCCTAAACTATAGGATCTGAAGGGTATAAAGCATCTATTTATGCCGGACAAGTATGAGTAAAGGAATGAATTGAATCCTTTCATAAAACTTCCTTTTTTTTGACTTGGTATCAGAACTAGAGCCCTTTACCTCTACTCTTGAATTCTCATATACTCCTCGCATCATGTCTAAGGATCAACCTGGATCATCTTTTGTACCAGTCATTCATGTTCAATCAGAAAACCCCAGTTTCACCACCAATATCATCCTTACCGAAGTTGATTATGATGCCTGGTCCCAAATCATAGAAATGCAGATCGCAGGGCGTGAGAAGCTTGAATACCTGACAGGTAAAACACATATTCTGCAGTTTACTAATGCTGCCTATGCAAAATGGTATTTTGAAAATCAAAAGGTCAAAGGATGGTTGCTGACTTCTAAGTCACCAGAGATTATGAAGTGTTATCTTAGACTGTCTACTGCACGTGAAATCTGGATTGCTCTTGCTAAAGCTCTCTATGATGGATCAGATGAATCACAACTCTTTGCATTGAATCAACGGGCATTCTCCACCAAACAGGTTGGTCATTCTCTTTCCACCTATTATGGTGATCTAGTAGAAATCTTCCAAGAACTAGATCATCATGATAAGATTGTCATGAAGGATCCCAAAGATGTTGTTGCCTATAAAAAATCAATTGAGAGACTGTGGGTGCATATCTTCTTGAATGGACTAGATGCAGACTTTGAACAAATTTGAGGTGAGATTGTCAGGAAAGATCCTGCTCTCGATCTTGAAGGAACTTATGTATATGTTCGTCGTGATGTCATTCACCGAGATGCACTTCAAGGTGAACCTGAACACTCTGAATCTGCTGCTATGGTGGCTCGTTGGGGCAAGCCTTACTAATCACAAAAAACAAATCACACTTTTGGTCCACTGAATCACACAACTAACCAAAATCGGTCATCTGGATCACAAAATCATAGCTATGAAATAGGAGCTGCAAAAATTAGAACGTGTATGTACTCACTATGGAGAAATCGGGTAGACAAAGTCACGTTGCTATGAATTAATTGGATATCCAGAATGGTGGGATCCTACCAAGGCACCTCACAAGCGAAATTCAAAGTCAAATCATCATGCTTCTATTGTTGTGGCTGAGCCCTCCACCAACACTAGTACTACTAAGGAAGCCTCTTCTTTCATTGCTACTGCTAGGAATGTTGGTAAGTCTCTTCATACCTCCATCCCTGTTAGTCATAGTGAATGGATAATTGGTTCAGGTGCCACAGATCACATGGCATTTGACGGTAAACATATTCAGTCCATGAAATCCTCAGACCACCATATAGTGTCCATAGCTAATGGTATTCCCTCTACCGTGGTTGGAGAAGTTTCAGTTTCTCTTACACAAAATTTGAATTTGGAATCTATTCTAGTTGTTCCTTCTCTTAATCATAACTTATGGTCTCTTGCTCAAATAACCCTCACTTTGAACTGTATTGTGATATTTTGGCCTAACCTTTGTGTTTCTAAGGACATTAGGACTCGAAAGGTTATTGGTTATGTTACTAGGAGAGGAAAGCTCTACTATCTTGATCTATTTCCGGCAAGCTCCAATCAGCTGGCTCAAATTTTCTCAGCTAATAAGTTTGACACACATCAACATTCAGAAGTCTAGTTATGGCACAAGAGTTTTGGCCATGTATCTTTTGGATATTTACAGAAGTTGTTTCCAAAGCTATTTTCTCAATTAAATGTTTTGGATTTAAGTGTGACATTTGTGAACTGGCTAAAAGTCACCATGTACCATTTCCCATCAGTATGCATAAACATCCTGCACCTTTTATGGTTATTCACTTTGATGTTTGGGGACCTGCAAAAACTTTTTCTTTGAGTGGAGCACATTGGTTTGTTTCTTTTATTGATGATCATACTCACATGACTTGGGTTTGTTTAATGAAATCAAAGAATGAAGTTAGTTCCCTATCTTAGAAATTTCACAGAATAATATCCACCCAATATAAATCAAATATTCAGGTTCTTCATACTGATAATGGTGGAGAGTTTGTTAATCAAGACTCAAAATAATACCTAAACTTACATGGCATTGTTCATCAGGTGACTTGCCCTTACTCCCCTCAACAAAACGGGATAGCAGAACAAAAAAATCATCACCTTCTTGAAGTTGTTTGTGCTTCCTTATTTGGGGCTCATATGCCTGTTAGTTATTGGGAGAAGCCATTGCAGCCGCATCTTATCTCATTAACCATGTAACCTCTAGTTCACTACAATTTCAGACCCCCTTTGATGTTCTGCATAATAATGTGAGTGCCCCTACCATATCGAATTTGTCCCCTAAAGTTTTTGGGTGTGTAGCCTTTGTGCACCTTCGCAAACCCTTGAGAAATAAGCTGTAACCATGTGCCCTTCGTTGCGTCTTTGTTGGCTATGACTTGCATCAAAAAGGGTATCAGTGTTATCACCCACCTTCTCATAAAATTCATTTTACTCGTGATTTGGTCTTTCATTCGATATGTATTATTTTGCCTATGCATCTCCACTTCAGGGGGAGAATAGAGATGAAATGGAGACTTTGCATCATTCTTTGGACCTTGATCTTATAAGTGGAGATAATTTGGACACTAGGGGTGAATGTGACCATTTGGAAACAAGTAATGGTAATGTTGTAACTCACAGAGGTGATTGTCCAGATGGGCAGCAAGTTATGGAGAATGATGTTCTTGATCAAATGGAGGTGGAAGTGATGTTTGTGTCTTCCTCCTCTCACGATATACCACAAAACCAATTTTCTTCTCCAACTGATTTCATGCACGAGTCTCAGGTAAACTCTGAATCTGAACCTCAATTAAAAAAATTACCAGATCGAGTCACAAGAGGGAAACCCAAATTTAACTATGAACCTGTTCTCAACTCCAAATCTAAGTATCCCATAAGCAATTATGTATCCTACCATACACTGTCAAATGAGAGTAAGGCATTTGTGAATCAATTATCTGTTGTAGCTATTCCTAACAGTGTGTAGGAAGTTTTGAAAGATCCTAGATGGAGGGAGGAAATGAATGAAGAAATGAAGTCTCTTCAAAAGAATTCATCATGGGAAGTTGTTGACTTGCCTGAAGGGAAGATACCTGTTGGAGGTAGGTGGGTATTCTCCATTAAATACAAAGCTGATGGAACCATAGAACGGTTCAAGGCAAGACTTGTCACCAAGGAATATACTCAAACATATGGAATTGATTATATGGAGAAATTCACACCAGTGGCCAAAATTAATACAGTCTGTATTCTACTATCTCTTGCAGTGAATGTTGACTGGCATTAACATCAATTCAATGTAAATAATCCATTTCTGCATGGAGATCTCCAAGAAGAATTATATATGGAAATGCCCCTTGCCTGTAAGCTACAGACTAAAGGCAATAAAACAAGTCTGTAGATTGAAAAAATCTTTATATGGCTTGAAGCAGTCTCCTAGAGAGTGGTTTGGAAGGTTCACTAGCTTTATGAGGTCTATTGGTTACAAGCAAAGTAACTCAAATCACACTCTCTTCTTGAAAAATAATGGAGAATGAATCACAACCCTCATTGTGTACGTTGATGATATGATAATAATTGGAGATGATCTTGAAGAAAGGAAAGCACTGCAAGAGCAGCTTGCTTGTGAGTTTGAAATGAAGGATCTTGGGAAATTGAAGTATTTCCTTGGAATTGAAGTGTCAAGATCAAAGAAAGGTATTTTTCTGTCACAACGTAAATATGTCTTAGACTTATTGAAGGAAACTGGCATGACAGGATGTAGTCCAGCTAGTACCCCTATGGAAGAAAATCTGAAGCTAGGTGTGCACCCAAACCAAGTTCCTGCTAACAAGGAGTGCTGTCAGAGATTGGTTGGAAGATTAATGTATCTTGCACATACTCAGTCGGATTTAGCCTATGCACTAAGTGTTGTCAGTCAATTCATGCACTCCCCAAGTGAAGAACATATGAATGCTCTCATCCGGATCTTACGCTTTTTGAAGTCATCTCCAAGAAAGGGAATTTTATTCACAAAAGGTGATAGCTTTGATGTTAAGGGTTATACAGACACTAATTGGGTTGGGTCAATTGAGGATAGACGTTCTACATCAGGCTACTTTACTTTTGTAGGAGGAAATATGGTTACTTGGCGAAGTAAAAGACAAGAGGTAGTTGCTAGATCCAGTGTTGACGTTGAATACAGAGGAATGGGTAAGGAAATATGTGAATTGTTGTGGATCATAAATCTGTTGCAGGATTTACATATGAAGCAAGTCAGTCCTATGAAGTTATACTGTGATAACAAGGCAACATGTGATATTGCCCATAATCCAGTTAAACGTGATCGAACTAAGTATGTTAAGGTTGATAGGCACTTTATCCAAGAGAAACTAGAAGCAAAGTTGATTGAAGTTCCTCATGTTCGATCTTAAGACCAGCTTGTTGATGTGCTGACCAAAGCAGTGTCAAACCAAGCATTTAATGGTTGTGTCAACAAACCTGGCATGAGTGAAATCTACTTACCAACTTGAGGGGGAGTGTTGACAATTGGGAGCAATTATCTCCAAGTTGGTTCTCCATAATTCAAGTTCCTGATTTGTCTCTGCCATTCGTTGATTCCTGATTTGTCTCTGTCTCTGCCACTGGCTGATCCCTGATTTGTCTCTGCCACTCGTTGTACAGATAGAAGAAAATCGTTCCTGAAAAATTGGTTGTACAGACTCCTGTTATTGTATCATTTTTCCTTATTCTAGGCCTAAACTATAGGATCTGAAGGGTATACAACAACTATTTATGCCAAACAAGTATGAGTAAAAGAATGAATTGAAGCCTTTCATAAAACTTCCTTGTTTTTGACTTGAATATCCTCGATTCTCCGTGGGGAGAAGAGAAATATTTATAATATACATCAAGCTTATAAAGAAAAAGAGTTAAAATCTAAAATAGAATATAACATACTCTTAAAGATCAGTCAAAATCTGAAATACAATGTTATATACTTCCTAAAAAAGGTACAAAGCTAGAGCATTTTGCAGAGGGATTTAAAGGGTATTAATTTAATTGAATTTAACATTTTTATATTTGTTTGTTATTCTTATTTTTAAATTAGTGAACTTATATTTTTTATTATTATTTTTAATTTAGTATATCATTATGACATATATCCCAAAAGTTTTTTTTAATGTTATTTAAAACCAACTGAGATTTATTTTACTCATTTACCAAGAGTAGAGAAGAAATCAAATTTTCCAAAGATATAATTTTGGATGAAAAAAATATTACATTTTGAAAGATTTAATTTTTTGTAAACAATTATAAATTTTAAAAATTATAAATAAAACTCATTTAACAAAAACAAGAAGAATGAAAATTTTCAAATACAAACTTTTACTTAATTTTGAAATAGACAAAACTTTAATTTTGAAATATTAATTTCTCTAAACCATTAATAAATCTAAAATTATCTCATGATAAATTATAAAGACAACTTTCAAATACTAAATGGTATCTCTGTTGTAAATTATATCATCAAAATTATAAAAAAAAACTTACAAATATTCAGTGGCATCTCTGTTGTAAATTATATAACCAAAATGATAAAGAAGACTTTCAAATATCAAATGACATCTCTGTCGTAAATACATCAAAATTATATAGAAAATATAAAGTACAATATTATATACTCCCAAAAACAAGTACAAAGGAAGAGCATTTTGAAGAGCGCTTTGAAGGGGATGAATATATATCAAGACTATAAAGAAAACAGTCAAAATCTAAAATATAATATAAGATACTCCTAAACACAAATCAAAATCAGTCCAAATCTAAAATAAAATATAATATTCTTCCTAAAAACAAGTACAAAGCCAGAGCATTTTGGAGAGTGTTTTGAAAATGGTACATGCTTATATTGGTTTTTTGAAAATGGTACATTTAATTGAAAGCTGACATGCTTATATTGGTTTT
>APFE030476025.1:5069-74110 GCA_000404065.3 Pinus taeda | reverse complement strand
ATAAATATTATATTTTATTATTATTATTTTTTAATTCTACTTATTACTAATTGTTTTATTTTAATAATTTTTTTCTATTTTAGTAAAATATTTTATTTGAAATTAATATTAATGAACAATTTTTTTTTAATGAATGAAACCCTAATGACTGGTGCATGCTTAGTGAAGCAAGCTGAAAAAATTAACCCGAAAACGTGCACAAATGTTGTGTCAATGCACAATAATCGCCCTCGGAACTGTTATAAATCGTGCTGTAAATTTTGAAAACCAGATTTACCTCTTAGCTTATGGGCAGGCAGACACTTACTGGAAAAAATGTAGGCACGGAATTTACACTACAGACATTCACATATGGGCATGTGAAAAAAGCCAGTGAATTCATTATACTTATCCTCCCCGATCCAGGACACAGAAATGTAAGAAACAGATGAAACATCTGCGTACTCGGAAAAAGCCAGCGTACCTTCATATTAATCACTAAATTGTCATGTGGACACCAAAGATATTGTTAGGAGCTGGAAGAAAGAGTCATCAAAATTTCAAAAAATACCTACCAATACATATAAGAAAAGGTCTCTCAGCAAGTCCTGTCAGTTTTTAATCATCTTAACTTGTAGAATCTACAGTCAGCAAAACACAGAGACTTTCCTGAAGGGTGGGAAATTTTATTGAACGAGGTTGTGAGCGAGGGGAAGCCATTCACGTGGTCATACATGTTCACCCCACAATTAAATATCCATGTACGGCAATGCTTTGAATACTCTCAAGGGCAAGAAAGCAAGATTTTATATGGTTGCATATTTACAGGATGTAATTTGTGCAGATAATGCATTCCCCGGCATGAAATGGGCTTGGACACCGCAAGATCCTTCCGTGCACATCCACAACAAATTGTTCTCGGATTGTAGCCATCGAGGAGTAGTGAAGAAGTTAAATAACCACTAACCACCTTCCATGTCACGTGGGGCAATGGAAGCAGTATCGGAGATCGCAGATTTGTTCGCCTCACTAGATGGAACCTTTTGTGATTTGTTTGCGCTAAATTTGTAGTTTTTTTTAATCCCTAGTGTACGGCCATACCGCTTTTCTTATGGTGTCATATTTCTATTGGTTTTTCAATGGTTTTATTTTGGTTTATTTCTTGTTTTTTCCTTTGAAGTTTTGAAGGTTTTTCGAATTCTTTGGGAAAGAGGAGAGTTAATGGAGCTCAGAAAGAGATGAATGAAACCTGACATGTAATACAAGACCTAGATGAAGCCGAGTGCATGATTAAAGTGAAGCTGAAAGAAAGAATATGACATTCAATTGGACTCATTGGGTCAGTTGGAATTAATGAAAGGTGGCAGATTCAATCATTAAAAAGGTAAAGTAAATGGATTTGAGGCATTAGATGTCTTATCTACATTGGGAATTGTTGTTCTCAATGTTGTGCATGCTATCACAGATAAAGGGAGTTTTCTTAACCATGACCTTATAATATGTGGTAATTATGTTGTGATCATGATTATGTTAATATCTATATATGTATACTTGTATGTATGCATTTCGTTGTCTGACATGGTCCTCCGGTTTCATGATTGTTTTATGCTAATTTCTATATGTATGTATGTATGTCATTGTCTGACACGATCATCAAAGATCATTGTTTTGGAGGTTTGATTTCTTATGCAGGTGAATATCATGAAGAAATTCCTAATTTATGAGGAATCAAGAGGGAAGAATAGCCTTGATAGATCTATGAGGTTAGTAACATGTGCATATGAATTTGATATTATGTGCTTATACTATACATATGTTTATACCATGATAGGTAACGATGAATGATACATTATTAGAATGAAATTAGTGTGCTCTATGGCATGTTGGGGCAATCATAGATAGTGGAGAGGAACTAGAAGAAAGGTTTCCTCGTACAGCCAGTTTGGTCTTTAGATGTATAGTACTAATGTTGTGTATATGTTGTACATATTCTACATGTGATGTTGTCTACATGTGATATTGTCTACATGTGGTTTTGAGTACATGTTGTATATGTGATGTTGTGCACTGATGGTGCAGTGTACATGTTGTATATGTGGTGTTGTGTACATGTTGTACATGTGGTGTTGTGTACATTTGTTGTTGTGTGCATGTGGTTCTATACATGCTGCACATGCGGTGTTGTGTACACGTTGGGTAGGTGGTTTTGTAGATATGTGGTTTTGTGTACACGTTGTGCAGGTGGTGTTGTGTACATGTGGCATTGTACACACATTGTGCAGGTGGTGCCATGTACATGTTGTGTAAATGGTGTTGTATACAGGTGGTACTATGTACATGTGGTATTGTGTGCATGGCATATATCTTGTGTTGTGTACATTTGGACCTGCGTTACATGTATTATGTAGTAGTTGTATCGTGACGTGTATTTCTTGTGTTGTACTATGTGTATGTGCATGTATTGTGTTGTACATCTGGTGTAAGTCTATATATTGTGTTGTACACTAGGTGTACGTGTACGTGTGGTGTTGTACAGTGGGTGTAGGTGTATGTACTATGTAGTGTTGTACACCATGTGTGGGTGTATGTGTGTCATGTAAATTGTATGTATGTGTATGTGGTTGAAGAGAAGAGAAGTTTTGGCTACCTGCTAGGTGTGGCAATTGATCCAGTGTGTGTACGGAAAGGAAAAATAATAAAGGTAGAAGAAAAGTACCATTTGAAAGATAAGTATAAGTATTTTATTTCAATTTTATTATGGATGTGATCTATGACTTTAATTTATGATGGTTACATGTGATCTATAATTCTGGTTTATGATTATTGCATGTGCATTATGATTTTGATTTACGATGGTTTCATTTTGAGGTAACTGGATCTGATATGTTTATACATGATTATTTGATCGAAGAGCTAGTTTTACTTGTTGTAACATAATGTAAACAAAATTGCATGTGTACCATATTGATGAGATACCAATGAGCTATGATTTGAGTTTATTTCAATCTGTTTTGAATCTAATAGAAATTATGTGCTTGGTAGAAGAAAGCATGGGAAATGGCTGGTTTGGGTAGTTGAAATTGGCTACAAAAATTAGAAGTAGTAGCAAAAGGAAATGGAACAGACAACAATATACTGGTAAAAACATTTAGGAGTAAATCCATTGTAGGATACTGGCACCCAATACTATTCATTGATTTCCATGAGCATGTTATGACCAGTATGATGATTTTTAGTTAGGGATATGCCTTGGTTGTTGTACCTTCTGATGCAAGGAAACATTTCTAGGGGATGGATCTCTTGAGGGACTGTGTAGTAGAGAAGGGGATGCTAATGGAACTTGGAAGGTGTATGACTACACGAAAGGGGGTGACTAGGTTTCTCGAGTAACTGTGTAGTAGAGAAAGGAATACATGGGAATGAATTTGTTTTGGTCATTAGTATTTATAGATGGAATCAAATGCACTTTAGGATTATGCCCTAGAACAATGAGTCAGTAATCATTCATTGAGGGAACAAGTAGTGTAAAGATTGTAGTACTGGAAATTAGATGCAAGTAAAGTTTGGCAGTGGATTCTGAACTTTCATGGAAGGAGATGAATCCTAATAATACTTTTCAGGTTGGAGGTATGAGCCTCTAGATTCCCTTGTTGCGGATGCAGGCATCATATCCTTTTATTTGTTTAGTAAGAAAACGTGCATATGTATATATGTGTATTATTTGTTGGTTGAAGTAAATGTTCATAAGTATATGTGGTTGTTATTGTAAATATTGTAATGAGTTATGTTATAGAGCTCTGGTGAACGATATGTTTGTCATGCTTTAACGGTGGTCATTGTAAATATTGCAACAAGATGAATTATAAAGCCCCATGGGAAGTATGTTTTTTTCAGTGGTTTGCCAGTCATATGCATAATAGAACACTGAGAATAGTGTTCCCCCAAGGGGGAGGGGTTTGTAATAGCCCCTGGTTGATTTTCCATATAGAAAAAAGACCAAGGTCCCAAGACATGTATTCCAAGTTGAATGCTGGGAAAAGCTTATGAAGGGTGTCACTTTTGTTTTGTTATGGCTAAATGAAATTGGCAAAGGCATTGAAAACGAAAAGAGGAATTCATTGGCATTTTATTGATGAAAATGATGGAAAATAGGAGACAAGGAAGATGAAAAGTCACATCTTTGCATGTGAGAAAAACTGAAAAAAAAAATAATGAAGGAAAATAAAGAAAATAGAAGCCTCAATCGTAAAAGGGTTTTTGAGGATCAGTTCATGACTTTTTTCAGTTTAGGTTTTGTCAGATCAATTTTGAAGCTTCCATTTTCTATTTCCCTACTCTTGCACAGTTAGAGAAATCTCGGAGAATTATAGGAGCATGCTTGGAGCACTCTATTTTACATTGGATTTGGAGAAAGAAGGCAAAGAAAAGAAAGGAAAGTGCAAGGGGATAGTGGGATCAATAGCTATAATGGAATTTCATTGAAAGTATCGAGTGGCATGTATGATTCCCTTGCTAGTTTTGGAATGCATGGCATATTCATGTGGTTATGTTGTTATGAAATGACATTACAATGGAGGATTACCTCGATTGACAGTAGTTTCAACTAGCCTTTCCCTTTCATATATAGTCCTTGTGTTGTAGGTTTTCCACTTGTGTTTCTGATTGGTGCTCAGGTTCCTTATGGTCGTGGGTTGAGTTAGTAGTTCCCAGAGTCGTTGGTTGGAAAAAACACTCTAGAGCCCTAGAAAAGCTTGGATTGAGTTACTAGTCCTCCAACCTTGGTTGGACAAACACTCTAGAGCCTTTGAAGGTTACGAGCTAAATTATTAGTTCCTAGAGCTGTGGTTGAAACAAAGACTCTAGAGCCTTGGAAAACTTGGTTAGAGAGTGACTTGGTTGGTGTTAGTGATGTCTGATCGTGAGGTGGAATCATTGGTTGAGGGTTGAGGTGGTTTGGCCTCTCAAAGCCCTAGTTTGGTTTTTATTCATTTATTCCATGAGATCACACATTCACACTTAGAATATGGCATCGAGATGATTGACTAAAAGAAATATTTGGTTGAGCCCAATCTATGGTCGAGTGGTACATGGAAGTCCCTAACCTGGTTAGCTTTTGCATACATAAATAATAGTTATTTTCCTATTGTATTCCATGAGTATTTACACTTTTTATTATGTATCTTTGATGGTTTCTCTATCATGGATATTATTCTCGTTATATGTTGGTTACAAGCATGGTTTTATAACAAGTTCTAATTGTGGTTCTTGATATGTTTCGATTAGTTGATGAATGGTTAATGAATTCATGAGATAATAGATGTTATGGAAACTATTATTGGAGGGAGTTATAGCTTCTTGGTGATTCTCAAATAATTATTACATCAATATGTTCAGATGTGCATACATGACATGTAGATTTCATGGTCTTCATATGTTCGATAAAATGACTATCATGGTTAGGCCTGGTTAGTTCAAGTCCATGATCAAGTTTTGTATTAATGGCTTTGCCTTAATATTATTTGTCATTCTAGAATGTCTTATCCAGTTCTGGGAAGAGGTCTGAAGAGTACACCTGAAAAAGTGGCTTAGATTCTAGGGTTGCATGCTCAAAATTGGGAAATCTAGACTGCATTTTCAGGAGGTAGGGTTATTGATCCAACTGGAGGGTTACATCCATTGCATCTCCTGGTTTTGTAAGTGAATGGGAATACATATCACTAAAAATGCAAGTTAGCTCAGGTTTTGGGCACCTGGAGTGGTTGTTTAGCTCCTGGGGGTCATGTAACTCTTGAGGAATGTTAGTAAAGTTTTGGTTTTTCAACTCCACTTCGTTAATTAAGCTAGGATATTGAGTTATTTCATAGTAGCTCTTCCTCTCATGTTTACCCCAGCAGGCTCGTGAAACTAGGTAAATGTGGGAGGGGGTGCTACAAAATCAAGAGAATTTCAATGGATTTGACTCCTTTGGAACTAGAGCAAGAAAGGAAGAGTTAGTTTTTCCCCCATTCATGTCTCTCTTTATCATCCCATTTAACATTCTCAACAATTCCTTTTTTTATCAAAGGATAAAAGGTCTAACAGAAGTTAATAGTGAATCCATTGGGTTCAGGGACCTTATCAAGATCCGAAGTCCATATTTCTTATATGATCTCTAAGTCCTCCATCTCTTTGAAGAACTATTGATTTTCAACTTCTAAAGCATTTGATGGAATAAAAGCTACAAATTCATTGGATTTTTTATGAATCTACTCCTTGTCATCAATGTACAGGGATTCAAAATGGTGAAGTGCCTACTCCTCTATATTAGCGAAAGAAGTCATTTTTGGATTACCCTTAGGAGGAATTTCTCTCACTCGATTATGCAATTTTTTGGCCTTGGAATTCTTATGGCAAAAGGTGGTGTTTTGATTTCCCACACGAAGCAATAGACTTCATGGCTTCAATATTCAGTATTCTTCCTCTTGTCTACTTGCTAAGTATATTTTCGTACTTAACTCATTTTATTTTTCTAATCCCGATTTCCCATATCACAATATTCAATCATATTTTGTTGATTCTCGAGTTTTTTTAATAAATCAAGATTATTTTGAACTAAATGTTGATAATTCTCCTTCACCTAGACTCGTAATTCTTGCTTCAGCAATTTCAGCTTTGACTCCCAAACAAAGTATGACAATCCTTTGACGGATGTCAACCAAGCTTTTTCTATTATATCTATGACTCCATCCTCCTTTAACTAGCCTATATTATATCTAAATGGAATCGGGCCTATATTTTCTTGATGATCAATTGATAAGAAATTAGCGAGTGATCCAAATTCGCCTTATGCCAAATTGAAGTTGCACAATCCAACCCTTTAGGAAGTCAATTTCTTTGCATAAGGAAATGTTCTAATCCTACTATTATATGACTTTCACTACTTCTTCAATTTTTCCATCTATATTTAATTTTTTTTTTAGTATATGAATAAAATACCATTCATTAATTAAGCCATCTATCCTTAATTTGGAAGGGTCTCGAACAAGACTTCACCCATGCTTCTCAAATGAATTGAGAATAGTGTTAAAATCACATCCCACAATGCTATTAATGTGCCATTATTTTTCATTTAAGGAGATTAGTGAGTCCCATAACTCACATTTTTCTCCATATATAGGAGTGTAAACATTGATATGCATATTTTCTCCTTTGTATCGTTACTTTCCAATAATACAACCATCCTATATTTTCATTTAGTACTATCTATCAAGGTGAAAAAAGAATCTAATGAGAAAATACATATTTCTCCAGATGCTCCAAGAGAAGTCTGAATTATTATGCTACCGTCTCCCCAAAAGGATGTTTCTACATTTTTTGCTCTAGCTCTTCAAGCTTAGTTTCTTGCAGATGAAGAATCATTGGGTGTTCATTCTTTACTAGATCTTTAATTGACAAGGATGTCGAGGGGATTCTCAAACTCCTTACGTTCCATCATAGGATTTTCATCATTTTTTGGGGGGGTTATGTCATTAACCCCCTCCCTCTTATGCTTCTTCTTGATATTTGGGTGCTACTATCTTAAGAATATCAACAATTACAGGTTGGTTTCCTAATTTCTTATTTTGTTCTTCTTCTAGCCCTCACGTCATCCTAGTTTGGGGGATGCCTCTCTTTTTTATATTGCTCTATTATTCATAGTTATTGATCTCTTCGACCCAGTTTAAGGTTTGGGCCTTTAATTTTTGTGTTTCACCTTTGGTATACTTTGGCTTCCTTAGCGTTCCAATAGCTTTGTTTCTTGATATTACTAGCGGGCTTCAAATAGTTTTCTTTGGTTTTAGATGCTTATCTTCCTTTTGAATCTGATCTACGGTTTAAATGCTACCCTCTCACATAATTTCCTCATCATTCTCTATCTTTTGGATTTCTGCTTATTCTCTTGTTGTGTTCATAGTTTCCTCCTCTGGGTCCCTTGCATCGTATTATGATTCGTTTCCTCCTTGACATTTTCTTCTTATTGCAATAACTCTCGCAGGTTTGCTAAAAATGAGACCACATTTTTTCCGTACAAAGACTGAGTTTTATGTGATGTTTATTTTCCCCTATTTCCCCCTTTCCCCTTAGTTTCCCACCACTCCTCCTATCCTTCTATTGTTTCCTCCCCTTTGTCTACTTGAGCCTTCTTGAAATCTTTTGCAAAGTTACCATAAACATGGAAGATTCTACATTTGAAGGGTTGTTGTTCATAATCTAGGATCTAGAAATGAGTCCATTCTCCATACATGAGGTTTATTTATGAGGGTAATCATTTTTAAGATCTACCTCCACTAAAATATTTGCATAGGAAAACAGGAAGCCTTTCGGCTCAACCCTATCCAGATATTTACCCATTCCATTGCATATTGCATGCAAACAGTTGCCACTCTTGCATGAGAGTGGTAATCACATAATTTTAACCCACACTGACACCACATTTAGTATATCTTCATCTGAATCAAAATATAGAGATCATTTGTTCAACTACATGCCCTAAAATCCCAAAAAGTATCTACCATTGTGAAATATTACATCTTTTTCCTTGTATCTAGATAGAAAACTAAATAAAAAAAACTATTTTCGCATGCTTACATTCCAATATTTCCTTTCATTAGGGGTTTCCACATCTTCTCCATCCACTATTCCATGGATCTTAGGGACAACCAGATTCCTGTTAATTCCCCCACTAGTGCTTGCTCCATAAATGACAAGGAAGTTCTCGTGAAACTAGTGGGAAGCGTCACTCGGGGTATAGTCTCTGCTTTATTCATAAATCATGCATGTACTTCCTTAGTTCGAGGATTCTTAGATGGAGAGGTTATAAGGGTCTCGAATGCTGCAACATCATTCAGGGAAGGAGGAGAACCCCCTCTGGGCCATCCATATCGAGATTGTAGTTAGGGTTCTTTGTGGAGATGTCAAAAGTTGCAAAGCCATGGTCTTGCTCATCCTTCAAACTTTATTTATAAATTTCTTTCCAAAGATTTTACAAATTATGTTACACTATTTTTTAAAAGATTTCAAGTTGCTTGATCAAACCTATTAAGTATAATATATACTGTAGATGAATGATTTTAACTTTTGGTGTGATGAGTTGGACTAAAGGAGGACCTTTTAAATAATAAAACAAGTTTGAACCCACTTTTAAATATGAATTTGGCGGGATTCTAACATTTCAAAAATAATAATATTGAGGGCATACATTTGGAAGAAATTCATAATACTCTAACAAGGAAGAGGAATAAACCTCGCCTTCTAACGCGCTAACACCTAAAAGGCCCAAAGCGAGTTGTGCTTAGATTCAAGTATAAATCTATTGAAGGAATCGTAGCCTTGGTAACTAGATACATTTCAATGATATGCATAATCTTCTAACAAAGAAGAACAAATATCCTGTGCAAACAGGGTAACACCTGGAAGGCACAAAGTCACTTCTGTTTAGATTCAAGTATGAGTATAATTAGGGAATCACCGCCTTGGTAACTACATATTGAAATTTTCAGTTATTGTTTTATATAGAGTACCAATGGCTCATGGGTGTGAAAATGTCATATGAATATCAACTTTTAAGTTTCATACGTAAATGTTCAAGCTTTAGACTTAAATGTGTACAAAGTGAGATTGCATGGTGTGAATGAAAATGGAGAAAAGCTATTTCATTTTATGCTTATCTTGAAGTCCCAACACTATTAAAATATTCTATGTTAATATTAGGATTTTATCTTAAAATATCAATATTGTGTACATAACGTAGTGTGATATTGATGATATTGATTATCTTGGAATCTCACTTATCAAAACGGACCAATCAAAATACATTTTTATGTCGCACATAAAATTCACCATTTGAAAACTTAAATAAATCTCTAAATTGAAAAACAAACAAACAAGAATACTGCTCAAATTTAACCCCCACCCTCTCATATCATCTGGAACCATTATCAATTACTAACAAATTTACAACTAATTACTAAAGAAAAAAATATAATAAAGCTAACTGCTCTCACTATAGTTAATTACCAGCAAGAAATTCCGCGGAGCCCATCTCAACTTCTGGATTTTCACAGAAGCCGGAGAAAATGGAACGCTATTTCAGAGATAGCCAAACAAACAAAATATATTTTTGGTCTTCATACCGGTATGGATGTTAAGCCTGCCTATATGTATTGAACTTTTGAAGGACCTCAAACATACTTGTGCGTATTGGCGGCATTGAGTCTGGGAAGAGATAGTTTTGGCGAAGAGATAAGCGGGAAGAGATTGATAATTGATGGAGCGCGAAAAGGTTTATAATGTCATATTTTCCATGCTCATGTGCATGCTCATTCTCAATCATGTTGCTGCGCGATCTGCGCAGCTGCATGTGGAGCAGCGGCGGGTTAATAGCCCCGACTCAACATGGAAAGGAATAAAAAGAGGACCAGTGCCACCTTCTGGCCCTTCAGAGCGGCTGGTGAATAGCCCCGATTCTACATGGAAACCAATAAAAAGAGGACCAGTGCCACCTTCCAGCCTTTCACAGTAATCCACCACCCCCCCCCCGGTCCGTAAAAACATAATTGCTCCATGATTACAGTCGTCCCCCGGTGTTTCAACTATCTATACGTTCATTCCAAATATGACACATAATACTTTGGGTTTTTTTTCTTTGTTCGTGATAAATAAGAATTGCCCTGAAAAATGTTTTTTCAGTGGAATGAGAGGCTTAAAGTAATTTGTATATTGAAAATATCTCCCTATCTTTTAGCTATCTTTGTGTCCAGTGCCGCCTTCGGACCCTTCGGAGTGTCTAAATGAGGGGGTAGCCAACCATGTCCTCCAGGCCGGTAAAAACATAACTACTACTCGTTTCTGGAGATTGTCAAAATGTGTGAATGGTTAGAGCACCTGGGTGCTCTAAGTATCTATTTCTCTGTTTCTATAATGCTGCTTTGGTTTCGTTTCCAATTGAATGTCAATTAAAAATTCCCCCGATAGTATTTTCCGTGGAATTGGATCCAAGTAATTTTTATATTAAACATGTTTTCTTATTTTAAGAACATTTAATCTATCTTTCTTGCATTCATGAAATTTCGTAAGTAATTTTTTCTATTTTTCATTTATCTTTATGTTATATTTTCCATTAATCCATCTGTCTGATACTCATAAAAAAGTTGGAATCTCTTTTATTTTTTATCATTCTTTCTTATTTTTCATTTATCTTGTTGACTAAAAAATGCGAAAGTAATTTTTATAAAAAGAATTGAATTACTGGGTTGATTTAAATTTTATTATTTATTTCCATCTAAATACATACTGATTAAAAAACAGATTTACTACTCCAGGTGCAGTTAAGTTTGCAATCTTCTTGATAGTGA
Source organism: Pinus taeda (assembly GCA_000404065.3). NCBI lineage: Eukaryota > Viridiplantae > Streptophyta > Pinopsida > Pinales > Pinaceae > Pinus > Pinus taeda. The sequence continues at coordinate 62,759 of APFE030476025.1, read as the reverse complement.
GGAGTTATGTTCGCAGGAGGTTCTAGATTCAAACCGATTACGTCAGCTAACAAAGGAAAAACAAATTTACTAAACTATTTTTAAAATATTAAAATATTACTGATATATATATATAAATCTATAATATTAATAATTTTTTTATAATAATAATGTTATTAACCGATTTATTTAGTTTTAAGAAGATAAAGGAGTAACTCTGATTATTTTATTTTCACACTCAAAATTATTAAAAAAGACATTTCAACTTGAGCATGGTTTTATTCATATAAAATGTTAAGAAGATGTGTTGTGTAATAAATATTTTGGATTTAGATCTATTGTGAATATTAGATAAACAATTTAAGATAAAGCGTTATTCATTTTCAACTATTTTAATATGAACTATTTCATTTTATGATGTTTTATGGGTTGATCTATAAGTATTTTTGACGAAAGCTTTTTATTTCAACTTAAGGTGGATGAGGATTTTTTCAATTCACTAACTAGATTAATTCTCAACGCTTAATTTTAATGTTTATCAATGACTATAGGTGTTGCATAACATACACACACAGATATAATATATATATATATATATAATATATATATATATATATATATAATTATATATAATACATATATATATATATTATATATATCCATCCTAGGGATTTGAGATTATTCCAATTCTAATACGTTCATATTCTAATTAGCTGGGAAATTAATATATAAGAAAAAATTATATAGCAAAATGGTCCATTTTAGAATAAGATGAGTAATTCCTTTTTTTTTCTCAAATTAAATTATATTGATGCAACATGGCTCCGTGTACACCAATTGCCTAGGGATTTGAAATTATTCCAATTCTAGCAAATTTTCTTTAGCAAAATGGTGTATTTTACAATAAGATGTGCAATTCATTTTTTTTTTCTCAAGTTAAAGTTGACCCATAACCTTTTCATACATAGTTAATTAGAGTAAATATGTACATTGGTAAGACATTCTTAGTGTTGCATAGGTTTTTTTGTTATATTTGTAAAGTCTTCCACTATATCAACCACATTAATATTTTTAATATGATTGTACTAGTTAATATGAAATTCATGAACATTTGTTCTTATTTTAACAATCTTTATTTTCTTTTTCACATTAGTCAAAACACAGAGATATTTTTTATTTTTTATACTACAATTCATCACCTCCATCTAATATCTTAGTTTTATTTTCCCATCTAACTTTTTACCCAACATTTTCTTTTTAATTTTTTATATAATAAAATTTTCATTATTATTTTTATTTTATAAAATGGTATCCTCATTTTCTCTTCAATTTTTCACAATGCTATAGTCAAGAGTGCACATCCTTCTGACACCCTAACTCAAGTGAAAGGTGCAAATTGACTAAAATTATAAGTAATTTTAAGAAACCTCGTGGATTACATGAATTATATATTGTTTAATATAATTTTATACATAAAATATCTAAGCATAACCATGCTCTCAATGATGAAAGAAAAACTTGCTTAAAAAAATAAAGAGTATATTGCAAACTTTAAGTTATAAAAATGCTTTTGAATATGTTCTATATTCCCTACTATTATATCCCAAATTATATACTATAAAATAATTATAAATATGGTCTAGATCCTCCACTACTCTTAACATACTACCGATCAATATTTTTTTTAAATATAAAATAAAACTTTCTTATTCATATATATCCCAAATTTATATATATATACCTGAATTATACATAGCAAAAATGTTTTCAATTATGTTAGATATTCCTCCACTACTCTCAACATACTACGATCATAAATCCTTTTAAAATATAAAATTATATTACATCTTTATAAAATAATAAAAAGGACCAATATAAATCATTATATTATACATGTTTTAATATCTTTTCTCTCTTATATATATATAGATATATATATTTTGTTGTTTATGGAGATGGTCATTGAGCGCATGGTACAAGAATATATTGTAATAGTGTTGTTTTTTAATTTATCCTTTTGTGTATGATCTTAGAGTGTTGTTCGTGGACAATGTTATTGTGTGTATAGTGTGAAAAATGTGTATATAATAGTATTTATTCCTGTGGTACTGCTTTGTTTCGTTTTTATTTAAATTTCTCAAATAAAATTCCCCGGGATAACGTATTTCCTTAGGGAATTACGAGGTCAAAATAATTTTTATATTGAAAATATTTTATTTTAAGTATATTTATTTTATATTTCTGGTATTCATAAAAATGTGGAAATATTTTATCTCGGCTCTTCATAAAAATGAGTAGCAGTAAATTTTATAATGTATTTTTGGTGGAATTACTAGGTTAGCTTAATTTTTATTATTTATTTCTATCTAATTTTGTATTATTTTGTATTACTTATTTCTATCCAAAATCATATTATTAAGAAAAACAATTTAAATTTATTAACCTATTTTGAAGTATTAATTGTTTTTTAATATTTTTTATTATATTTATAAATTTATAATTATTAAAATTTTTATAAAAACAATTTATTAAACTATTTTGAAGTATAAAATTGTTTTTTAATATTTTTATTAATATTATAAATTTATATATTATAAATTTTTTATAATAATAATATAGCATATATTAAGCATGGTATGATAAATTTATTTTTAAGGAAAGAAAATTTATTAAAATTGGTTAGTGTTTTTTTTAGGATTAAAAACATTTAAGGTTATTATGTTTTATTAACTTAAACATTAAGAATATTATAGTAAACATATAGGAATTAGATCTAATTGATTATAAGATTAGTACTATACATTAAAAATATTAGACTTATTAATAACAAATTATTTTGGAAATAGATCTAAGTGAATATAAGATTAGTACTACTAATAATAATATTAATGTGGTTGATATAGTTGAAAGTTTCATTTGTATAAATATAAAACAAAAAAAAACTATTGCAACAAAAATATTATTATTAATTTTGATTTTACTTAACCCTTAAGAATATATTGAAATAATGTTGTTTTTGGAAATTATTATTATGTGCATAGTGTATCTATTTCTATCATACTACTTTGGTTTAGTCTCCCTTTGAATTTGTCAAATAAAAATCCCCCCTCTAATTATTTTCCATGGTGAACTTATTTTCCATGGAATCACTAGGTAGAAATAGTTTTTATATTGAAAATGTTTCCTTATTTTAAGTACATTTATTCTATATCTTTCTGGCATTCAAAAAAATGTGGAAGTACTACCTTTTATTTTTCATAATTCTTTCTTATTTTTCATTCATATACATTCTTCATAAAAATGTCTAAGTAAATTTTATAATGTATTTTTGGTAGAATCACTAGGTTGACTTAATTTTTATTATTTATTTCCATCCAAATTCATAGTGATTAAGAAAACACATTTACTAAACCATTTTTGAAATATGAAAATTGTTTTTTTAATATTTTTATTAATATCTATAATCTTATCTTTCTGTTTTGTCCTGATGATGGACCCCCTTTGGGGTTTGAAACTTCGGCAGAATGAAGTTGAAACTGTGGACAATCCGGAACATGAAGCTACAAAAAACTTCCACAGAGGCTTGAGAACCAATATCTATAATATTGATAAATGTTTAGCTAAAGGATTTCTATTTCAACTTAAGGTGGATGAGGATTGGTTGACTTTTTTTCAGTTGACTACATAGATTGATTCTCAAGGGAATATGCTCATGAGCATTGGCTTCATTTGAATGCTTATAAATGTTTGGTTGTAGTGTGCTAGAGATGCTTATAAATCTTTGGTTGTAGTGTGCTAGAGAGTTTGTTCGGTTGCATTGACTTTTAAAAAATTTTAAAATTTTGATGTCTGAAAGCCCACCAATTTATTATGGATTTTCAAAGAATATCTAATTTTAGAAACATTGCCTATATCTGGGTTGTAAAGGATAAACACTTTTCAACACATTTTTTTTTATCAAGACCTGAGATTCTTAAGGATTAAGTAAACTCAAAATTAATAATAATGTTTTTCATGGTGAGGGACATAGGGTGGCCCATTGGATAGTGGATCCAGATGGGCCTACATGTGCTGCACAAACGAATTAATGGGTCGTTGGAACCCAGACCCCGCTCCCCGTGAGTATCACATAATGCAGTGCAAAGGCAATAGGGTGACTAGTTGTAAACATTGGGTGATAAGGAGAGAGTGTTGGGTGGGACAAAGTTGCAAATTTTTGACATCCTAGCTCAGGCTATGGCTTGGGGAGGAAGTTTAGGGTGAATTCATTGCATGCAGACGTGCGAAGAACTGGAAATTACAGAAAATTTGGCCATGGGATCAGAGAAAGGAATTTTCTAGCTGGTGTGATAGGTGGTGTCATTCCGCGGTTGCAGAGTGTGGGTGGGGAGAAAACGTCACAACATTCCCATTTTGGATAGATCTCTTGTTCGCGGCAGCTCCTCTAGAGAGTCACCGTGGTGGGGACCACAGGTTTTTGTACCTTCATTAGAGTGGCTCGCCTAATTCCGAGAACATCAACGTGCCTCCCTACTCTCTGGAAAATTATCATCTCAGTGTTGGCATTCGCTGCTTAGGGCTCCATGGCTCAGGAACGGTAAGTGAAGTTTTATTGTGTTTAGTTCAAATTTGACTTGTGTGGTGTGCTTCACAAGACACGCAGTATCCTCCCCATGGTGGTACAACCAGTGGTGGTGGTGCTAGTTGCATGCTTAGACAAAGAGGACACGCCCAAAAGGGGGGTGTTCGCCATTGTATGGATGAACGTCCGCAGAAGGGAGAGCCTAGCTCAGACTTAAAGTCGATTGAGAGACGCCATTCTGATGCAGACATTGTCATGTCCCCAGGCCACTCCTTGGGCCACGTCAAGGCTCTGGATACCCTGGAGTCCATTGTAGCCCAGCTGGACAACATCCATCTCTACATGGAAACTTTGAGAGAGAAGACGTATGATGATAGGAATTAACTGGTGGCTTATATTAATGACCTCTAGTATATGCAAAATGAGATCTTGGACTGGATAGAAGGCCTTTAGCGGCAACTCTAGTGCACAAACGAGCATCGTCGTGCCTTGGAGACTCGAGTGGAACACATAGACTATCATACGCACGAGCAGGCCACATTCTTTATTGCTCCTCCCGTGTTTCCCCCCAACTCCACTCCTTAATGTGTATTTGTGAGGAATGTTTGTTTGTTTCTTTTTTATCGGCAATAACCAATGGTACTAGTTGCCTTGGCTTCTTTTCAGGCTTTATACTGTTCACAACAAGGCTCATGCTAGCTCTTAATCCTACAACACAGCCTTGTGAGGTAGTAGTGATGTATTTTGATGTTGTCGGGATGATGTATTTTGTTGAATTTGATGCTATGATAATATAATGAAGTTTCTTTAACCAACAAAAAAAAAATTGTTGCAATAGTTAAGAATAATATTTTTGTTGCAAAAGTGTTTTTGTTATATTTTTATACAAATGAAGTCTTCCTCTATATCAACCACATCAATAGTTTTAATGTGGTTGTACTAGTTATAACAATAATGATGGAGTCCCTTCTCTTTGTTCTTAACCCCATGCCCCTGCCTCTCTTGATTAATGTGTCATCTTCTTTGGCTTTTAATTGTTTTGTTTTATTTTTAATTTATTTTATTCGATTATATTAAAAAAAAAATTGACTTATAAGTATTGGATACTACTCATTAATAAATGTATTATATAATAGTCATTAATAAAATAATAGAAAGTCTTTGATTAATTCATATCACATTTAAGAAATGGCCATATTATTGGTAATTATGAATATTATTATATATTTTATAATAATAATTTGTGATAATTTCCTAATTTATTAAGATTAATTTTAAATCAATTTAAACTAATATAGTTTATTTATAGAAATCTTTATATCAAATCTAAGCAAATGGTGATATTATTATTAATTTTAAGATATTTTTATATATTTTTATTATTAAAAAATTTAATTAATTTTCAAAAATCAAATATAAATATTGACTATATGAATTTTTATCCCTTCATGTTCTTTGTTATTAATTATTCTTTTTAACGTTGGATACTGAACGTTGCATCTTTGAGATATATTTTAGCAACTTGTTGATCTTGGTCCTGACCCTGGTCCTAATGATGAACCTAGATTGAGATTCCAAACTCATCCACGAATAATTCTTCATGTGATTTTCCGGAAGATCTTAATCATAATAATAATGATATTAACATATACTAATAATAGTGTGATCTATTTAATTTTAAGAAAGTAACGGATTACTACAAATTGGTTAATGTTTTATTTTCATGTTCAAAAAGCATTAAAAACAATATTTCAAGATCATTATAGTTCCAAATATTTTAGAATTAGGTCTAAAGTTAATATAAGACAAACAATCTAGGAGGAAGTGTTTTTCATCTTCAACTATCTTAGCGAGACAAATTGTTTAATCCCATGGTATTTTGGGATTTGACAAATACTCAATTTGAATAGGAAGCTCATGAAACTTTGTTCATATTTTAAAAATCTTTAGTTTATTCTTCACATTAGTCAAAACGAGAAGATTTATTTTTGAATTTTTTTTGTTAGGTTTCATCACCTCTAATATGTTAATTTCCTTTTTCCCTGGAAGTTTTTGTTACCCGGTAGCCTCTCCTTAGATTTTGATATAATAATATTTTTACTATTATCTCTATTCTGCAAAATTATCTCTAGATTTTCCTAATGGTCTAGCCAAGATTGGGAAACCTTGTGTCATCCTAACTTAAGAAAAAGGTGTATATTTTGGATAAAGTTAATATTAGTTTTAAGAAACATTTATGATTACACATTGTTTAATTATTTCTTTTTGATAAAATATCTAGTCATAGCCATGCTTTTAATGAAGAAAAGACTTACATATTGTTTAATCTTTTCTTATTCATAATCATACTTTCATTGAAAAACGTTTTGACTAAAAAAATAAGGAGATCTCCCATATTATATTTATTTTAATATTAAATCTGTTAAATATAAAAATAGAATAAATCTTTTAAAATACAATTTTTTCTTAGTATAAAATTTGAAAAAATATTTACACTTCAAAAAATATTAAGGGTGGGTGGGAAGAAGAAGGACTTGTTGAAGATTAAATGTTTTCACTGTCATGAGCTGGGACACTATGCTATGAAGTGTATGCAAAAGAAGGCTGACAAGAATCCCTCAGGAGGAGCGGTAGGTGAAGCTCTAGTTTAACATTTTGAGTTGGATTTCACCCTCATTCATGTATGGTGACATTGGTGATGGCTAATGTGTGGTGTTTGGATAGTGGAGCCTCATTCTATATGACCTAGAACAAAGAATGTTTCAGTGACTTGGAGGAGAAGGACCTCTAGATGCACATCAAGATGGGAGATGATGGATGGTATAGCGCTACCAACATCGATACTGTTACTTTTCAGAGGGAGTCTAGTTCTCCTCTTACATTAAACGATGTCATGTATCCTCTAGGCCTGAAGATGAATTTAGTTTCAATTACTATGTTGGAAGACCGTGGCTATAATGTGATATTTAGCAAAGGAAAGTCTTTCCTTCATCACATAGCTACAAGAAAAGTGAAGTAGATCAAGGTTTAGGTGAAGAACCTCTACAAATTGGATTTAAAACATTATGCTACTTTGAGCACGAAAGCATAGAAGGTGTAGAGCCAAGACATCAATAAATTATGGAATATAATATTGGTCCATTTGCACCATGGAGCCTTGAAGATCATGCAGCAAATTTCTATAGGACTTCACAAGGGTGCACTAGACTAGTGAGATGCATGAAAAGGTTGTACATTGGGGAAGTACACCAAAGCCATCTTTCATGATAATTACAGTTGAGCATAGGCGATACTTGAAAGATTTCACTCAGATGTGCGTGGACCATTCTCAGTAGACTCCTCGATGAAGCATATGTATTCATGTGATATTTGTAGATGGTTTCTCATGTAAGTGTTGGATATTCTTCATGTAGAAGAAATACCATACATTCTAAAAAAAAAATTAAAGAACTTGTTGAGAAAGACACAGGTAGGAAAGTAAAGGCTCTTAGGAGTGATAACCATGGAGAATATGTGTCAAATGAGTTCAATAACTTATGTGCATCAAAAGGCATTCGACGAGAGTTAATAACACCCCATAACCCATAATGGAGCGGGATTGCTAAAAGGAATAACATAAGTATTGTGGGAGCTGAACAAACGATGTTACATGATTAGGACCTACCATTTCACTTGCAAGTTGAAGCATGAAACAAATTTGTATATGTACAGAACATGAGTCCTCATCAGATTCCCAGAATGAGTACACCAAAGAAGTTTTTTCAGGGAAGAAACCAAATGTGTCACAATTCATGATCTTTGATTCATCATTTTACTATCACGTTACCAAGCATGCAAGGAAAAATCTAGAGCCAAGAGCTGAGTTGGGCATACTTGTTGGGTACACTGATACACCTCATAACTATTGGGTGTACATTCCATCTCACAAGATAGAATTTGTTCGTAGATATGTAAATTTCGATGAAGAAAAGGCCATCAGATGTTCCCTTTAGAGGTAGCTTTAATTACATGAAGATGATAATTTTTTAGCTTCAAAGGAAGAACCTCATAATGATGTGGAGCAACCACATGCAGAGGAGCAGAGAGTGGAAGCACCTACTCATGCAGAGACATCTAGAGATGGAGGGAAGCACACTAGAGAAGCTAATAGATTTATGCATGATGCTAGAGAGAATGTAGGAGCATCCACATCACAGCACAAGAAGAGGAGGTCACCAGATCAGTACACTACCAACAGGGTTGTAATGAGTGAGAGTGTAGAGACTGAGCCATCATCATTCGAGGAGGTAGTGCAGTAACCATTAGGAACAGAATATATTACCATGCATGATATGGAAGGAATGCAATAATTGATTCTTAAGCAATTACCATTATAGCCACTTCTTCCCCATACTACGAATGAAAGGGAAAATGTAAAAAACTACCATTAAAGCAGCCCAAGTTTATACCGACTATATCCATACGGATCATGTTTTCTAAAAAATAATGATTCATCATCGAGATGCATTGATGTCATGGTAGAGGAGTATGACTTCATTATCAGGAAAAATTCTTGGGAATTTTCCCCAAGCCCAAAGGACAAGTCAATGATAGGTTCCAAGTGGATATATACAAGGTGAAGTAAGCAACGGATGGAAGTTTTGAGAAACAAAAGGCTATATTTGTGGCCAAGGGGTTATTTTAGGTGCAGGGAACTGAATATGAGGAGACCATTGCTCTAGTAGCAAGGTATGCTTTAATTAGATATATTCTAGCACTTGCAATGCGGATGGGATGGAAGATACATCATATGGATGGGAAGGCAAGCTTCCTCAACAGAGTGATTTTGGGAGAGGTGTACATAAAGAAGCCAAAAGGATTTGATACCTTCAACACAGAGTCACATGTGTGTAGACTCAAGCAAGCATTGTATGGATTGAAATAAGCAGCTCGTGCTTAGTACACTAGGATCGACAACTATTTCAGCTGGTTTGGCTTCACCAAAAGTGAAGCAGATGCAAACCTTTACCATATTGTGGTAAATTATTTATTATAGTATTATATGTTGGTGATTTAATTCTACTAGGTGATTAGAAGTTGGTCAAATATTGCAAAGAGGATCTTGCAAGAGAATTCGAGATGAAGGACATGGGGCTCATGCATTATTTCTTTGGTATGGAAGTGTGGAAAGGTGATGAGAAATTGTCTGTCTCGCAGGGAATTATGTCAACATGATACTAAAAAATTTCCATATGGAGACATGGAGACTCCTCTTGCAGGGAATTGATGGAAGGAAGATGCTTCTTCAGGTGAAGTAGTGGAGGATACTATTTACAGGAAGCTTTTGGGTTCACTTATGTACTTGGTGAACACACAATCAGACATTTGTTTTGTAGTTAACTAGCTTAGTAAAGTAATGGTTAACCCAACCAAACTCTATTGGAAGGTACCTAAACATGTGTTGAGATACTTCAAAGGGACCACTCTATTTGGTCTTTGGTACAGAAAGATACAGGGAGTGAAGTTGTAAGGATTCATAGATGTAGATTGGGTTGGGAGTCCATTAGAGAGGAAGGGCACATCAGGGGGGAACTTATGTATTGGGTCATCAGTAGTTTATTGGTACAACAGGAAGCATAGATCAATTTCACTCAGTTTGTTAGAAGTAGAGTAGTGGTTGTTATTCAAGAAGCTTGTGAGACTATCTGAATGAAGAAGATTCTTCTTGGGCTATTTGGTTAGCAGATGGATCCTACAGTGATTTACTGCGATAGCCATATTTGTATCAAACTCTCTGAGAATCCAGTTTTTCATCATCAGTCTAAGCATATCGACATCCGGTATCACCATCTACAAGATTGTGTGTATAGTACAATGATGTTGGAGCACATTCCTAAAGAGGATTTGCATGCAGAAATCTTGATTAAGGCACTATCAAGAGGAAAATTCAAGTTCCGTAGAGGAAGGATTAGGGTATATGATACTCCAGTTCTTGTCGAGAGAGAGTGTTGAAAATGCAACAAGAAAAAATATGATTTAATTTTCCCTTGAATTAAATTAGGAGAAAAAATTGTAATTCCACATCACAAGACAACTTGTATGAGTTAACTAGATTAATTTGACTTAGTTGATTCAATTAATTTGAGTTGAGGGTCTAACTTGAGTCATTTAGAGTGTCTCCCAATTTATAGGAGCCTTGGTTGAGTTTATTTTGACTTGTAATTAATTAATTCCAACTAATTCCAACTAATGGAGGAACTAGTAAGAGGTCTAATAGTGGGGTGTTGCTTCATGTGTTCAACTAGTTAACTGATAATTCATCCATAAATAACTCTTGCATGTGTAATCTAAGAGTTACCCATTTTAGATTGGAGTTCAAGGAAAGTGTACTATCAGTTGTATAGTCAGCCAAATTGTGCAGATGGTGCATGCAGTCAGAGGAAGGCCTACGATGGATTTCACAATTCCAATTGAGGAATTTCCCTAATTAATAGGGGCTAATTCCCAAATAAATGGATCAAGGAAATAGGGACTTGGGCAAGAATAAAATTGATTAAATTATTGGCCAAGGATTTTCTAGGAATTTGTGAGAAAGATAGAGACAGTGCAAAGGTTTCTCGAGCTTGAGAAAAGCATTGTAATGTTCTCATATTTTATAACTAATGCAATAAACAAATAGCAGGGGGTTTTAGATGTGGCTTTCTCTGGGAAATCATTGTGCAATGTATGGGTTTAATTATTTCTCTTGTATGGTTCATGATATCTCGATCGATTAATTGCTTCTGCTGATGATTAGAGTAAATTCAAGATTTTTTCTAGCATATTATATAAGTAGTTTGAATCTACAAGGAATTTCTACACCATCACTGGATTTTCATTATTTTTTGGGGGTTTATGAGATTTACCCCCTCCCTCTTATGCTTATATCTAATCTTTGGGTGTTAATATCTTAAGAATCTCAATGATTATGGGTTTGTTTCCTAATTTCTTATTTTGTTCAGCTTCTAGCTCTTAAGTCATCTTCTTTTCAGGTTTACCTCTCATTTTCTTGCTACTCTTTGTTTCTTGGCTATTCATCTCACAAGCCTAGTTTAAGGTTTGGGCCTTTATATTTTTTCTTTCACCTTTGGTCTACTTTGGCTTCTTTGGGGTTCCAGTAGTTTCCTTTCTTGATCTTAGTGACAAGTTACAAATAGTTTTCTTTGGAGTCATATTTTTACCTTCCTTGTTAACCTGATCTAGAGTTTGAATGCTGCCCTCTTGCACCATTTCCTCAAAATTCTTTGTCTCTTTCATTTCCCCTTCTTCTTTTGTTGATTTCAATGTTTCCCCCTTGGGGGTTCACTTCCATGTATTATTATTTGTTTCCTCATCATTTTCTTCTTGAGATTACAATACCTCTAAGGGGTTTTTTGATGATGAGGCCATACTTTTTCCCTACACAGATTTGGTTTTATGTTTTGTTTATTTTCCTCTATTTTCCCATCTGCTTTTGGTTTGACACTACTCCTCATTTTCTTCTATTGTTTCTTCACCTTTGTCTAATTTAGGCTTCTTGCAATCTCTTGCAAAGTGACCATAATCATGGAAGCTTCTGCATTTAAAGGGAAGTTGTCTGTCTTCTGCAATGAATCCATTCTCCTCATGTGAGCTTTATTTCTAAGGGTAACCCTTTCTCAAGATCTATCTCCACCAAAGAAAATTGGAAGCCTTTGGGTTCAACCCTATTGAGATATTTACCGAGCCCATTGCCTATTGTGCACAGATAATCATCACTCTAGCATGAGAGTGATAATCACAAAACTTTAACCCACATTAGCACCACATTTGATATTTATTCATCTAAATCAAAATCTAGAGATTATTAGTTCGAGTACATGCCTCGAGATCCAAAAATGTATGGAACATTTCGAAATATTACAACTTTGTCCTCCTTGTATTTGTATAGAAAAGGAAAAACCCATTTTTTCATGCATACATTCCAATATTTCCTTTCATTAGGGGTTTCCATATCTTCTGCATCCATTGTTCCATGGATCTTGGGGACGACCACATTCCTATGAATTTCCCCATTAGTTCTCAATTCGTAAATTCTAAGGAATTTTGTTTAAAACTAGTGAGAAGGGTCACTAAGTTCTTTCTTAACAAATCATGCATATGCTTCCTTAGTTCAGGGCTTCTTAGATAGGGATGTGACAAGGGTCTGGAAGGATGCAATTTCATTAGACGGAGGGGTAGAAGCCCCTTCCTTTCCAGCAATATTGCCATCATAGTTAGGGCTTCTTTATAGAGACGTTGAAAGTTCAAGAGCCATTGTCTTGCTCATCCATAAAACCTTTTCAATAAATTTCTTTTCAAATATTTTACAAATTATGTTAAGCTATTTTTGAAAAATTTTCAAGTATCTTGATCAAAATTATTAACTATAATATATTTTGCAGATGAATGATCTTAGCTTTCAGTATGATGAGATGGACTAAAGGAGGAACTTTTAAATAATAAAACAAGTTTGAACCCACTATTAAATAGCAATTTGGGAGTATTCTAACATTTCAAACAATAATAATATGTAGGGCATACATTTGGAAGAAATTCATAATATTCCAACAAGGAAGAAGAATAAAGATCCCCTACAAACACACTAACACCTAAAAGGCACAAATCCAATTGTTTTTAGATTCAAGTCTGAATGTATTGAAAGAATCATAGCCTTGGTAACTAGATACATTTTGAAGAAATTCATAATATTCTAATGAAGAAAAAGAATAAATCACCCTATAAACACATTAGCACCTAAAATTCCCAAAGTGAGTTGTCTTTACATTCAAGTAAGAATGTAATTAAGGAATTGTAGCCTTTATAACCACACATTTGAGATTTTCAATTAATTTTTTATATAGAATAGTAATGGCCCATAGGTAAATGATGTTTTTTATTTTTTTATTATTATATTATATTTTATAATTTTCTCTATTAATATTAATGTTTTCAACTTGTTAATACATTATTTAATATTCAATAGATAATCAAAGATCTTAGCTCATGTCGAACAGTTACATATTACTAACAAAATTACAACTAATTACTAAACAGAAGGATAATTACAAACTAGAAATTACCCCAAAAGGTACAAAGACTCAATAAGATTCTATAGGACTATTAAATCGAAAACAAACTACTTTAATAATTTAAAAATACACAAGTTTATTAGAAAAATTTGTATGTTAGTTCCCATAATAAAAAATACAACTTTAATAGAAAAAGTTGTATTTTAGTTTCCACAATAAAAGATACAACTTTAATAGAAAAAATTGCATTTTAGTTTCCATAGTCAACATAATACAACTTTATGGAGGTGAATTATTTCCACTATAATGAATATAATCCAAGCCTGATAAAAAAAGGCCTTTCTACCTTCCTGTGTCAACCTTCATTTCCATCTCCCATGTTATCCAGTTGATGCATTCTCTATTTCCCTCTCCTGACTAGGATTACATTTGTTTTAGTGATTCAATCTATTAGGAAACTTTAAAATGGTTTTAATAATATGTTTTTGAGTAATGACTTTGCTATTTTTTAATAATAATTTCTATAAATTCCACTTGTATTCCATTAGCAGCCTTTTAATTTTGTTGGAGAATGATCCAATGTTTTCATTAATCTAAAAATTATGTTTTCTTTTAAATGATGGTTATGGATTGATACTCATTCAATAAAAATTACTTCAATATATACCATAATAAAATTTTAATAGGATTTAAAATGTAATCTGTCTATCTTTAAAAAAAAGTTAGTGGATTTTAGACGCTGAAAGGCATGACCAACTGATGATATTGTCCTTCTGAAGTGGTGAAGAGTGATTTGTTGTGAAGAGTGATTTGTAGATGTATTTGGAATCAATCCTTATTTGATAAAAATATGATTTTGCAATAAAATTTACTATATATTTGGTTATTGGTTAGATGAGTTAATTATGTATCTTTATGCAACATGAGATATTTGAATTAGATTAAGTCTTTGAAAGGAATATGAATCCTCATTTTTTGTCAACAGATAAATATGCTTGCAAAATGATCCAACATATGCAACATCTCTAGGTGTTAGTCATAACAAAAAAAAAAAGTGCTAGAACCTCATCACTTAGCTTGAAAATCCCACAGATTTCATGACAGAAATGTCCTTGTTCAATTGCACCTAGTCTATATAGGAAAGGGCCAGACAATGACCGATCTGGACATCTAGTAAATGCCTCCTTGTAAAAGGATAATGACATAGTACTCAAGTCAACATTTTCTTTGGTGAACAAATGAATTCCTATAATGTGTGTGATTATCCCATCATCACCATGAATTGGATTCATAGCATAGTTCATATGTTTGTATTTTTATATGACGATAAATCGAATAATTTGAAGTAACACACAAAATAATTTCCCTAGTAATCTGAACATTGTGATCTGAGAAGCTTGTTAATTTTTTGATGTGTCATGTCTCTAAGCATCAACATTAGTTTGTGGACTTAAAACGCATATATCAAACACATCAAACCATAAAAATTGCACAAGATGGAGGCTAGATTATTTTCATTAAACAATGCTTGAAAATTGAAATGGATATTAGTGTAAGAAAAAAAGAAGAAACTGGTCATTGCAATGAGTAGTCAATGGTGATGGAATGAGACCAAATCCCTCCCTATTTTTTTAGAAAGGACACCATGACAATTATCTACACTCAGTCTAAACCAAATCTAAGCATGTGGACCATCACGAGTCCATTATCTCATCCATGTTACAACGAATTTGGGCTACTTTGGACAAACCAATATCTTAATTTATATAATATAAGTATAGCTATTCAAAGACTTGTGTGGCCTAATGCTAAAATGTAAAGCCTGTCAATGTAAGTTTGGAGATCCACACATTCCAAGCATACAAATATGCTAGTCTAGGTGATGTAAGGGATGCACAAAATCCCATAAGAGGACCTCTATTTACCTTCAAGGAATGGTAGGCCATATAATATCTTCAATAGCTCAATATAAAATATATTGTAATGTATTTCCATAAAAATTGGAAAGAAATTACAGCCATATCCTTCATAGAATCCAAATTTTATCGTTGGTCAAGACTATGAATTATTCTCTTATTTTGATTTCCAACATAATAAAATTTATTTTAAATTTCGAGCATTTTGTCGAAGACTTTACGCAAGGCTTGTGCACTCAATAAGACTATTAATGAAAAAGAAACTCGCCCCTTCAAATACCCTTCTAAAAAAAATCCAACCAACTTAAAACCTGGAAATGTATGTTCAATTCTTAACTCGTGCTTACTTTCAACCTTTCAACTCCCATCATTTGACAAGGTTATCAAATTCAAAAATGCAACCCATAATTTGGGTATGCACTAGTCAGGTATGTTATTTATTGTTAGAAACAAATAGATTATTCTACAGGTCATGGAACCATCTTCAAATTGTCATTCAGTCAACCTATTGAATTCCAATATCCAAAATCTCAGTCAATCAAGGTTGTCTATACCTCTAAAATAGCAAAGAATATCCAACAACACTGGCATACGAAGAAGCCATTTCAGCCCCTGACACCCATGAAGGTAGGCTAATATTCAAAGAGGGGAAGAAAATTCCAACTTCCAATGGTATTGCTAATATATTATAACCCGTTGAAAAAATATAACTCAACCGAATCCTAGCAAAAAATTTCTTGGACAGATCAATCGTAGTAATAACATCTTCCAAATTATTTTACATTAACACATAGTCAGTTACTTCAATTTCCATATATGTTCTAGCTCCAATTTCCATGCCAACGTCTGCAATTGTTAATGAAAGTGAATCATTAATTCCATCTCCAACCATTGCAGCCATAGTACCATCCTTCTTCACCATAGTACCGTCCTTCTGAAGAGAAAAAATGTTTTATATTTTCCAACAGGAATGACCTCAACCTTCACATCTTTAATACCTAACTGTGAATGTTAAAAAATGATAACTATCAATAAAATGTAAATCAATATATTTGACACATTTATCAAATCGCATATTCATTATGTGAAAATTTGTTTCATGTTAAATTTGTTTCAATAGCAATTTTCCTGAAATAATTGAAATGTAAACATAATCCACCATGGAAACAGAGAGCAACTCCAGTACTTGTAGATAACATTTCAATTGGCATCAATTCAAAACTTGTTATAGAATGAAATAAAATTAGCAAGCTGAAATACCAAAAAATAGGAAAGCAATTATTGTTAGCATGATGAAGTAAGTGGACCAGGCTATAATGCTTCATTATGTAATGATTCTTTCAAAATAAATATTTCAAATCAAAGTAATACTCTACTCACAAAAGGCCACACTTTCTCACTCTTCTTAACAAATGGAATTTACATTCACAAAAGAAATATACTGGGACGGCCAAAGAAATTTCACTCCTCTTATGCAAAAACTTGAGTTGTTGTCTAGTTGTCTCTTCTAACCATGATTGGGTGTGTACCCATTTTCTTTAGATCTTCAATGACAACAACTACCTCCCTTTTAAGCATATTAGAAATGGCTAACATTCCCACTAGTCTTTTATCAAAGTCCCCCAAAATTCATGTTCTGACATGTTGTTTCATTCAATACTCTTGTACAATTGAAGGCATAGACACTCCATCCTTAGACATCAGATTCCTATTACCAACCTGCTCATATGTCTTTTGTGATCCACATAGAACACTAAAAAGATTTGAAGTTTTTATATGGAGCATGATCGATTCAGTCGATTTCAACTCATTTCATATGTTTGTTGGTATTGAGAGGGCTTAATAAATCTTATTTATAGGAAGAAGGTTGTGAGTTGCATATTTTGAATTGTTCTATATAAATTCCACATTTTTAGCAAAGAAGTTTCACCAAATAATAAAATTGAAGAAACCCTTCACACAATAATGTTTTTCAATATCCCATGCAATTAAAGAAGAATTCCTTCCTTCTAAAACTCTCTATAGTGAAGTCAACCTTTCTGCAATTTTTTATTGAACCTAGCTATAGAAATTATAGTAAATCTGGATCAAACCCACTTCATGAAATCAATGTGTCGGCTTAGCAAAATCAAACTTTTCATTAAAACAAAACTGAGCTCATTAAATTAAGCCTACCTGTTTTTTCTAAAGATTTATTGAATTCATTATCTCCAAAGGAAAAGAAGCATACTCTCACCTAAAATTATTTGTTTGTGGAAGCAGTGTTCCTTTCAGTGAAAGTCTGATCAACGGATAAACACATCCACCATCCAAGTGAGCTTTCAGAAGCTACCAAATGCATTGTACAATAAGTAACAAAAATTGCAAGATGCATTGAATTAGCTCAATAAGCTTTGTCTTAACTAAGAAATTACCAAAGATATTGTATGAGCCACGTAATTTAATTTTGAAATAATCATGAATTGTCGATAATATAATAGGGTATATCAATCAACTACGAAAATATCAAAATTTAAAATAAATATTAAAGTTCTTTTCTATTTTGTCAGTTTTTTTTTAATTGGTAATCCCCTTGTTTATGTTGAGCTAATAATAACTATATAGGATGCATAATTAGTATATATATAATTATATTCCTTTCTGTGGAAAACTTTCTGCAAAATCCACAAAAATCTCCATGCATGCATCTATCATCTATTGTTTCCAATGTAAGCAATTTAAACAAACATATATTGAAAACATATATAACAACATTTACATATCCTATCACCTATCTTAAGGCAGTAGATAAAACTTAACCTTGTAATATTTTGTACAAGCAAAATTCCAAACGCAAATGAGGTACCGGCCAAATAACTATCCCAAAATAATACTCAAAGCTTTTTTGGCTAAATATAGATGGAAGTATTTACCATGTACAAACACTAATTGTATATTTTCTCATAAAACTTCTTCAAAAACTGAAATTTTCATCGAGAAAAAGTACCTGAAAGTATAAAAGGGTAGTTCAAATCCAATGCCATTGGGATTCCTCACCATCTTTTCTGGGCTTGTTACTCTTGGGCCCTATGCCATAATTAAGCATACAGAGAGTCTTGCTAGTGGGGCCATTTACTTTCTTATCATTTGATGGAAATGAGAATCGATTAGTGGGGTGTACATATTTGCAATTAGGGCACAATGGGCAGGCTTTAGAGAGCATCAAAATCATTTGGAACTAAGCAAAAGAGACAGCAATAGAGAAGTAGCGGTTTTATATTTTCTTCTTGACTGAACAGAAGCAACCCCACCATCACTAAGTGCAAAGATAAGGATAGAAAATATAAATATCAATAGTTAGCATATCCAAATAAAGCGGGGGAAGAGGTAAATCCATGTGCAATAGAGCTTCCAATAGCATTACCAGTAGCATATTTCCCTATATAGTTATTATAAGAACTAGGTGTAGCACTCTATAGGTTGTTGAGTGAAGGCAGTAACAAAAGGGTGACAGGTGGATAGCATGCACTTAGGTAAGGGTATGGTTAGATCATCATGTTTGTCCTGATAACAAAAAGGTTAATAGAAGTTCCCAACTAACTAAGCACATTCATGAATCTAAGTGGTATAAGGCTAACAAATCTAGCTCTTAAGGTGAGCAAGTAGTAAGGAAACACAAAAGTAAGGGGGAAGGGTAAGGTCGTATCATGCTATGATATTCCATGCAATCCTGGGTCTATAGTTGTACCTCCTAAGATTCATGAAACTAACTAGTCTAGGGATACCTAACCCGAATCAGCAGTGGGGAGAGGGTATACAGGATTCAAGATTCTATAAGGTGCGATCATAGGTATGATTATGAGGATGCTGACATTTATATCTCTAATTTTTACCCATTCGGCATTTGATTTCTCAGATTAAATAAGGCTTGATTCCATTTCTGACTTGAGATTCTAGGCTGCGATGATATTTACTGCAAGATTAGGCTTATGAAATCTCCCCCACTTGAGAAGCATGGTTTGGATCCTAAAGAGAAGACCCCCACCATTTTTTCTCAACGATGATGTACTAATCCAGCAATTGAAAAGAAAGGGAAGAGACCTCCACCCCCAACAACCCAATTGCATAAAGAGATTTTATTGACTCATTTATTTCAACTTTTATTAGAATCATTGATATAATTAAATAATCAAATTGTTGTGGACTTTTTGTTGATGCTCTGTTGTCTTTGACCATCGGTGAGTAGTTGGCGTGAGTTGGATTGTTTCATGGGTTTTTTGCCCTAGTTAATTTTTTTGTTTCAAACCTAATTCTTCCTGCTAGCCCTTTTGAACTTGTTTCAAAATAAGTAAGGATCCTTCAGTTGCAGCTTTATATTGAGTATACCCAGCAATTTAACCCCCACTAGCAAAAGAGAAAGAAGCCAAAGGTGAGAGCACAATTGAATTTTCAAGACTTAATTCTAGTAATCCAATTTACTCAATTGACTTAGTTGACTAAGTAGTGGTCTCAATTGATAAATTGGAAGAGGCAGTGTTTAGGAAGTAGCTCCAAAACTTGTTATTGATTCATCAATTACATGTGATCCAATCCTATTTGATAAAGTCATTAATTCAGCGAAATTAGCAGTTTATCCATTAATGGGACATAGGTAGTGATATGCTTATCAAAACCTAGTAGTAGACCCCATTCAAGCACTCCTTCTAGTTCCCATTCAATATTTAGCAAAATCGGTTGTTTCCCCAGGTGGGGTTTCCATCATAATAAAAGAAACATATGTCAAATTATAAGTAAAAGGAAGACATGGTAGATGTCTAGTGGAGATGAAAGGAGGGACAAAAGTTGGCTTGGCCCTTTTCAAGAAGAGACGCTTATCGACATAAATATGTTGGAGAAATTTTCTCTAATTGTGCTTAATTAATAGAAAGAAATACATTTTTTCCCATCTCAAGTTCTTCATTTTCGCATTACTGCAGGAGAAAACGTATCGTTTTTTCCGAAGGCTGTAACAAACAACATATATTTTTGGTGTCCACACTCATATGAATGTTAAGGAAATTGACATATATTGAATGGAAACAAACATACTCATGTGGATTTAGTGGGCAGATATTGATAACTGATGATGGAGGGAAAAAATATTATAATGTGATACTTTTCATGCTCATGTTCATGCTTATTCTCAAGCATGTTGTTGTTGGGGGATGTCCCTACTTGCAGGTCATGCAGCAATGGGTGAATAGCCTTGATTCTACATGGAAATAAATAAAAAGAGGACTAGTGTCTCCTTCAAGCTCTTCGAAGTGTCGAATTTATTGTTAGAAATGTAGAGAGGAGAAACACAATGATTAACACACACAAACCATAGGAGTTGTTTCACTTCTCTCTTGATGACACAAACTTCATTCAATTTACAATGAACCCAATGATGAGTATTTAAACATTTTTTGACTAGCAACTTGCCTAAAATGACTGCACATGCACACACACTCTAAATTTGAATTTTCCTAAACTATAACTTAACTCAAACTCACTCGAATTGAATTAATTAAATAACTCTCCTAAATATAGCCAATTCTAGCATGCAGGAGTAAATTACAATTTCAAATACTCGCCCTTAATGATGATTGTATGACTCAACATAACTCAAACATGACTTAACTTTACTGAACATGACATAACATGACTTAAATATGTATGTTATGCTTTGAATAGAAATTGACTCAATTATCACTCAAACATGTCTGCTAGTCTATGTCTCAGCTAGCCTTACAATAACTCAAAACTTTTACAATTTTGCATTTTTTTCTTTGGTTCGAAATTCTTTATCCTTGAAACTGCTTCATTCTTAGTTCTAGTTTCTCGTTGTAGGCACCACATTTCTTTACTTGCTGTTGCTACAACTCTTCTTTGACTTTTATTGAATTTGTGCTAAAACACAATCTCATCTTGTCTTCTACACCTTTCTCTTCAAATATTCGTTCAACCATGGACTCCTTCCAGAATATTACATCTTCAAATTGTCCTCTTTTCTCTTCTTGTTGTGCTTCCTATCATTGACTTTCTTTCTGCCATATTTCATGATAGAAGAAACTTATCTCTTCTTGATTCCATTGTTGAAAAATAGTTTTAATACATTCTTCCTTATTTTCAAAATCTTCCATAGCATTCTATTCACTTTCATCATTAGGTACTGTTGTTTTTTTACTATAATCTACACACTCAAGATTATTATTCACCATTTCATTCAATTATTTTATTCTTGTTGCTACTTTAAGAACCACATCAATTTATTCTATTGGTTTATGAATCCATTCTTCAATGAGCTTGAAATTTGCATCAAAATTATTAAGAACTTTGATTTCAACTTCATCTCCAATGCTATTTTGAACAACTACATATTCAAAAACAATGTTAAGAACATCTTTATTATGCTCTTCAGCCAAAGCTTCCTTCTCTACCTCTTCCTTCCCTACCTTATTTTCCATTGCATGAAGGTTGTATTCCACTATTATGTTGCTAGTGGATATTCTCATCAAAGACTCTTCAATCGCTTTATCCTCTTCTTGATCATCAACAACTGTTATATCATGTACTACATAAGAAATTCCAACTACTTGATATCTTGTTGCTACAGTGGTAGCTTCAACCTTCAAAATGGCGCTTACCATATTTCTACAATCAATCCATGTTTCAAAAACGAAACCACACATAACATCAAAATAATTTTCATCCACACTATGGTGGGATATCTAAGCATGCATGTGCTCATTGAGATTTAAACTTAATCAAATCCATCAGTTGTGGATGGATGCGCCAATTCACATCTCACTTTGCAATCATCATCCACATGTTTTCCATCACAGTGGGACTCACCATCATCTGCACCATCCACATTACAGTGGAGTCCTTGAGAATTTATGTGCTCTTGCTCTGCTTCACATACAGAGGCTTCATCCATATGCATGTTTGCATAAAAGGTTTCAATTTTATGGTCTTAACGACGATCATCCACTTTTAAGTGGGATTCTCCAAGCTCTGTTGTCCTCTGAGAGTCTTGCCTATCTGCTCTCATATCTGCAGTTCACTCAACAGACTGTGACACATCTTGCTTATGCATGTCACCCCGCCTTGAGCAAATTATTCTTCCGAGGTCTTCCATGATTCCTTGGAAGTTGTAGCTTTTGTTGTCTTGCACAAAATCGTTTCATCCATGGCCTATTGAATAAAACTCAAAGTTAGGGCATCATTAAACATAGGAGGTGGTAGTAGATCCACACTACACCAATCAAGCTTCATTTCTTCTTTGTCTTCTTCTAGACTTTTCAGTTCCTCAATTGCAGTCTGAACCTCTCTAAACACGACAACAATCTCTACCTCTTCTTTTTTATCCCTTTTCTTAGTCTTCTTCAATCACACATTGCAACCCATCACTGTTGTCTTTCTAGTCTTATAGCTTCTTTTTTTATTGCATGAGGCTATCTTCCATGTCATTCCTGAAAAAAAAAATATGATTTTCAAATGTGCTCCAATCTTCGCCCAAAAAACATTGTCGTGCTTGACAAAACACCAATTTTTTTTGCATATAAGAGACTTTGCAAAGCCCTAACCTTATTTTTCAATTAAAAACATCCAATACCAATTTGCAAAGCTCTCATATCAATTTGTTAGAAAGCTCTAATTAACACACACAAACCATAGGAGTGGTTGATCTTCTCTATTGATCACACAAACTTCATTCATTTGACAATAAACCCAGTAATGGGTATTTACACCCTTTTCAACTGGCGACTTGCCTAAAATAATTTCGCATGCAAACATTCTAAATTCTATTTATCCCAAACTATAACTTAACTCGAACTCACTCAACTTAACTCATTTAAATTAACTAACTCTCCTAAATTTAACAAATTCTAACATACAAAAATAATTACAATTTCTAATAATTATGACCACAACCAACAATATCCTCCACCACTTCCATGGCGGAAATAACTACTATATTTATACTAATAATAAATATAGTAATAATGTTGTTTCTAGAGATTTGGGAAGATATATTGTAATAGTGTTGTTTCTTGAAATTGTCAATATATGGTATGAGGATTCTGTACATAGTGCGAGCACCTTGGTGATCGAAGTATCTATGTCTATGATGCTGCTTTGGTTTCGTTTCCATTTGAATTTGTCAAATAAAAATCCTCCCGCTGTTAACGTATTTTCGGTGGAATCACTGGGTCAATATTAAAAATGTTTTTTTATTTTAATAACATTTATTTTTTCTTTCCGTCATTTTATAAATTTGTGGAAGTAATTTTTTTAATTTTTCATTTATCCTTCTGTTATATTTTCCATCCATCTATCTGATATTCATAAAAATGCTGGAAGTAATCTTTCTTATTTTTCATCCATTCTTATTTATTTTAATTACCATTGTTTTGGAAGTATCTTCTTATTTTTCATCCATTCTTATTTATTTTTAATTACCATTGTTTTCATAAAAAAAAATAAAATTAATTTTTATAATATTGATTTTTTTCTTCTATGCTCATAGAATCACTAAATTGAATTAAATTTATTATTTTTTATGCAAATTTATATTGATTAAGAAAACATATTTAGTACTCGCAGCTAACTCTGCAATCTTCTTGATATAAGTTCTCAGGGTTCCAAGTTCCCCGTGAGTTAGCCAACAATAAAAAAAAAATTACTTAATTATTTTTTGAAATGTTAAAATTATTATTAATATTGATAATTTTTTATAATAATAATGTCTGTTAAGAATAATATGATTTAATTTAATTTTTAATAATATAAAATCATTATTCTAAATTGTTAATTGTTTTATTTTAAGATCAAAGAGTATTAAAAAAAATTCAACATGAATATAGTTTTATTAACTTAAAATGTTAAGAAAATTTATTGTGTAATATATATGTTGGAATTAGATTTAATGTAAAAATTAGATAAAGAAATTAAGAGAAAGTAATTCTCATCTTCAATCATTTTAATGTGACCAACTATTTCATCGCTTGATGTTTTGGGGATTAACCAATAAATATTTTTAATATAAAGTTTATGAACATTTATTCTTATTTTAACAATATTTATTTCCTTTTTTACATTAGTCAAAGCAAAGAGATGTTTTTTTTTATTTCTGATATGAGAGTTCATCATATACATCTAACATGTTAGTTTTATTTTCCCCTCTTATTTTTTACCCAATATTTTCTCCTTAAATTTTGATATCATAATATTTTTAATATTATCTTTATTTCATAAAATGATATCCTTGTTTTCTCCTTTTCCTTTCCCAATAGTGTAACCAAGAATGTGCATCCTTATATCACCCTAGCTTAAGCTAAAGGTGCAAATTTTGACTAAAATTAAAATTAGTTTTAAGAAACATCCTTGATTACATATGATTTAATCTATTTTTATACCTAAAATATATCATAATCATGCTTTCAATAATAAAAAAAAAAACTTTCTTCAAAACATAAAGAATATATTTCAAATTTTACATTATAAAATGCTTTTAAATTTCTCCTATATTCCTCCATTACTCTAATCATACTACAATCATAAATCTTTTTTAAATATAAGATATATTACATCTATATAAAACAATAAAAATAACCAAATATTGTAAAAAATATCCATATCCATTATAAATCTTTATATTTTTTTATCTCAATTAAAATAATTTTTTAATAACACTTCATAGAATAATCAATATTTAAATTTATCCTTGATTATTTAATTTTTTATTTTTTTTTACTTTCAATTTAGTACAACATTTAAATGTGAAAGTAAACCACACTGAGAATGCGAAGGAGATGTGAGGAGGAGGTGTAATGAATGGTTTTCATGAAAGAGATGTAATGAATGGTTTTGATGAAATTGACAGTTTACACTAATTATTTATGGAAGGTGTTTGTAATATTTTAATTTATTTTTAATAATGATAATAATATAGATATTTTAAAGAAATCGTGGAAGGGGATATGACTCTGCAACGCACTCACAGTAGGAAAACACACGAAACCCTAGGCGCCGCCGTGAGCATCTGCGCAAGCCATTGCAGGTCTGGTCACTGACCACCCTATGGCATCAGCTGCAGGAGGGGAGCGCTCTGCCTCCCCTCCATTGGATACACCCAACAATAACAAGAAGAAACCGACAAAGAGTCTACTCCATGCAAACGCAGACCTAGAATCAGCAAAAGACAATACAAGGATGCAAAAAGAACAGCCGGACCCAGATCAAAGTACCGAAGACGATGCAGGTGATAGCAGGCCCAATATAACGAAAGCAACTCAGACTAAGGTTACCTCTACAACCTGTATTCCAAAAGCAGTAGAATCGATCAAGATCGAACTACCAAGCCACCACATCAATGAGGAAATCCAATACATGCAGGACCACGCACTCATTGGAAAGTTCTTGGGATTCTGGCCCACCGAAAAAGCCCTACAAGGATGGATCGCTTCAAAATGGAAGCCCAAAGGACAAGTAACTCTACAACTTGGCCCAAAAGGCTTCTTCACAGCCATTTTCAACTGCCTAGAAGACAAAACCAGAATATTTGACGGAGGACCGTACTTCTTCAACTCTTCAGGCTTGTATCTTACAGAATGGAAACCCCGATTCAATCCTGATAAAGAGGATTTCAGCTGGGCCCCTGTTTGGATCAGAATGTACTCCCTTCCCGTGGAGTACTAGAGAGAAGAAACACTGGCAGGCATAGGCAACAAGTTGGGGACCTTCATCAAAGTTGCAACTGAAACCAAAACGCGCAAATACACCTCGTATGCCAGGATCTGCGTTCAAATGCACCTAACCAAGACCCTAGCAGCTACGGTAAGTCTCTTTCACGATGACTATGAATGGAAGCAGCCTTTAGACTATGAGCATATTCCTTTTCGCTGTAGGAAATGTCATAAACATGGACACCTCTTCCGTGATTGTCCATTAAATGTGCAGCCCAAGTCTTCTCCCAATGAAACCACCACTGACCCAGAAGGCTTTACAAAAATTCCTAATCGTCGTCGACATGCAAGGAAAAACCAAGCTAATCTGCATCCGCCTCAAGCCTCAAAGGCGATCCCCAATAACCGCTTCTCTGCCTTAGACTCTCTCGATCCTTAATCCAGCCCCAATGCCGCTAACCCTGATTCTCTGCACCCACCCCCGCTCATTCCCAATCGAGTCTCTACCCCTTCATCCTCTGAGCTAGCCCCTTCCAAAAGTATTGACCCTCCTTCTGCTAAAAAATCAGTCTCTCCTTCAGAACTTGGTTTCCCTCACTCTTCCAAAGGGAAATCTCTATTGAATGAGTCCACACAAGCTTCAGACATGGATCTTGATGTAGCCTTAGCCTTAAGCCTTCATGAAGAAGCAATGGAAGACACCATTCCAGACATTACAGCCTCAGCTAACATGGAGGAAGATCGCGAAGATGTAGATCTAGAAGAGTTCAACATTTCCAAGCTTGATATCTCCAAATTGGAAACAGCGTGTCAGCAAAAAGAATACACCTTAATCCCTCCTTGGCAAATAGATAAAATTGAAGGAGTCCTAACAAGGGTTCAGCGTCACAGAAGTCTGGGCATCCAAGGAGGAAGTCAATGGGATGGAAGGAAAATCCTTAAAGAAACAAAGAAATGAGGCAGAAAAACGGATCTACAGAGAACAATAGCAATTGGAGAAACACTCATGAACTCAGGGCAATTCCCCAAGCTGACCAAGTTTTACAAACCTAAAGCCCAATCTCCATGAAGCTCATCTCATGGAATGTAAGAGGACTCAACAGTCCCTCGAAACACAGAATGATAAAAAATTTAATAATGCAAGAAAAACCAGCAATTGTCTTTCTTCAGGAAACAAAATGCAGCAGCACGACAATAGATAGATTTAGCAATAAAGCATGGGCTGGCAGCAGTTCAATCTCAGTAGATGCATCAGGAGCTTCTGGCGGTCTAGCCATTCTATGGAACCCACAGATCGTATCTCTGGACAATTTCCACGCCACGCTGCACCTCATACAGGCAACTTTCCACCTCATTGGCACCCAAATCCACGGGCACCTCACTAATGTTTACTTCCCGCAAACAATTCAGCAAAAATTGGACCTCTTGGAAACAATCTCCCTCCTCAATGAACAAAGACGCTTCCCTTTATGGATAGGAGGAGGCGATTTCAACATAATAAAATCTATGGAAGAGAAGCAAGGGGGGCGCACCAGGCTCGACAGTGATAGCAGCGGCTTCAAACACTTTATACAAAACAACCGGCTAATGGACGTATCTACCTCAAATGGTATATATACATGGTCGAACAAGCGTAAAGGAGCTCACTATATTGCCTCTCGATTAGATCAGTTTTTAATCCGAGATAATGCTATCCACCTCGGAGGTGACTTCAGTGCATCCATCATCCCTCAAGGAGGCTCGGACCATTGGCCCATTCTTCTCCACTGGTCCCGCCCAAGCAACTGTAGCAATAGACCCTTCCGATTCGAAGCCTTTTGGCTCTTAGACACCAAATTCAAAGAAGTGGTAAATCAAGCCTGGAAATCTTTCACCCCGCCGGCAGGAGCCAAGATGTACCAGTTCCAGCAAAAACTGAAACATCTGAAGCATACTCTCAAAATATGGAACCGAACTCATTTTGGCAACATATAGGAAAGCAGACAGAAACTGGAACAGCAAATGAAAGCATTGCAACAAACTTTCATTTTGGAAGGACGCACCGAAGAGCAAATCCAACAGGAGCAGATCCTCTGGAATCAAATTGAGGAACGTCAAAAACAAGAGGAAATTCTATGGTGGAAAAAGTCCAGAATAAGCTGGCTCAAAGAAGGCGAGAAAAATACAAAATTCTTCCACAAATCCACCATCCAAAGGTGCATGCACAATAAAATTACCTTTGTTGAAAACCAGCAAGGTGAAAGAGTAGAGGCTCATGAAGATATGGAGAAAGAATTCACTGGATACTTCAAGGACATCCTAAAGGAACCCAACGGTAATAGGGACGAGGCAATCCGAGAAATCACCCAGCACATTCCGAAAATTATCAATGAGGATCACAACACTCAGCTACTCCAGCCAGTTTCAACAAAGGAAGTAGAAGAGGCAATGGCTCAGCTCAAAGATGGCAAAGCACCCGGGCCAGATGGATTCACAGCCAATTTCTTCCACGAATTCTGGGAACTAATCAAAACTGAAGTATGGGAGCTGGTGGAAGAATCCCGTAGCATGCATTGGGTCCTCCCGGCCTTAAACTCAACCTTCATTGCATTGGTGCCCAAAGAAGCGACATCAAACAAACCTGAGAAGTACAGGCCAATAGCGCTTTGTAATGTCATTTACAAACTCATCTCAAAAGTCATCTCCAACCGCCTCAAACCGCCATTACCTCTGCTCATATCTCCAGAACAGACGGGGTATGTTGAAGGCAGGCAGATCATGGACGGCATAATTCTATCAAATGAAGTCATACATTCATTAAAGATGCTCAAAAAACCAGGTATGCTTCTCAAACTCGATCTTTCCAAAGCTTTTGACAAGTTAAGTTGGAATTATATTCACAAAATGCTGCTCGCATTTGGCTTTAATGCAACCTGGACAAGATGGATCATGAGCCTCATTACATCACCCAGTTTCTCTGTCCTTTTGAATGGCTCACCCTCACCTCCTTTTCACCCCACTCGTGGTATCAAGCAGGGGGACCCCTTGTCTCCGTTCCTCTTCGTTCTCATGGCTGAGGGCCTCAGCAGGCTGCTTAAATCAGCTGTTTCCTCTCAAACTCTCAAAGGCATATCCCTGCATGGTCATGCTCCTCAAACGCATTAGCAATTTGTTGATGACACTATGCTTTTTGGTCATCCTTCAGTTAAAGAAGCCACTGCTTTCAACTCACTTCTATCCCTTTTTTCTGAAGCCTCTGGCACCTCCATTAACGCCACAAAATCCCAACTCTTTTTCTTCAATACTCCCCCCTCAACGCAAAGGACCATAGCACGAATTCTGGGATTCACAATCTCCCACCTGCCCTCTAAATACCTGGGAGCCCCCCTTTCTGATTCAGCAATCAAGCAGGAATCCTGGAGAACACTGCTGGACAAATTGGATTCAAAGCTTTCTTCATGGACTTTCAGAGCTCTAAATCTGGCAGGTAGGCTCGTTCTCATCAAATCAGTCTTACAAGCTATGCCGCTTTATCTCTTTTCCATCTTAGCAGCTCCAAAAGGTGTTCTAAAAGCGATACGCAATCTCCAAAGAAACTTTCTTTGGGGATCTACTAGCCAGAATAGGAAGTGGGCTCTAGTCAAATGGACAGAGGTTTGCAAAACCAAATCAGGAGGGCTCGGTCTTCGGGATCCGCTGCAAAGCAACAACACCATGGGAGCAAAAATCTGGTGGAACTGGGTCACCAAGCCCAATACCCCCTGGACCCAACTATGGCAAGCCAAATATGCCAGAGGTAGCCAATGGAATGACCTTATCCGAATCAATCCTACTTCACAGGGATCACTCATTTGGAACAATGCAAAAAATAAAAGCAGCTTCATTCAAGAACATGGTTTCTGGGAAATTCATTCAGGTAAAGCCGCCAGATTCTGGGAAGACTCATGGCAGCAACTTCCCAAACTAGCCAATTTATTCCACAAACCTCTTTGGCAGATCCAAATGAATCAAGGAAGCATCCCTTTGGTTCATCAATACTGGCAGCCCTCTCCAACCCATGACTTTCAAACATGGAAACCGGCAAGACTATGGCAAATAGACTGGCAGGGAGAAGAATATACAGACATTGATCAGGAACTCAATAAAAGGAAAATTCGCCTCTCCCAACAACAGGACAAACTCAGATGGGGCTACACAACCAAAGGTACCTTCACAACGAAAGAAGCTCATCACCTGCGCTATTCCAACCTCCAAGCGGACAAAGATCAACTCTGGGAAAGAGTTTGGCAAGCAGAATTATGGCCCAAAATCTCCACTTTTCTATGGCTACTCAGCAAAAAACGCATTCTTACCTGGGACAATCTCATCAAAAGAGGTTTTATAGGGCCATCCAGATGCCCAAACTGCAATATAAATGGTGAGACTATCTATCATCTACTGGAAGAATGCCCATTAGCAAAGCAAATCTGGGAGAAAGTCAAACACTGCAACATGAAGGCACACCCCAGGATGGAGGATATAACAGCAAACATAAGAACCTGGGCCAAAAACCCATTTAAAAGCAGGGTCCTCAATACCTTATGGAACATCCTACCCGGCTTTCTATACTGGACCCTCTGGAAGGAACGTAATCACAGAATCTTCAACAGCACTTCCAGATCTATAGATGACCTCTGGATTCATCTCAAAAAAAGAATTCAAGAAACTCTAGCCATCAGAGCATGGAATGAAGAGGACTGGCCAGAAAGCCATCAGGAGCAAAGCATTCTGAAGAAATGGAATCTGGAATTGAAGTCACCAGACACTGCCACCTTCAAACCTCCCACCAGATCTGCATCTCCTTCTTCTTGGTCCCCTCCTGCACCCAACTCCTTCAAGCTGAACTTCGACGGAGCTGCCAAAGGCAATCCTGGCCCGGCAGGCTTTGGAGGAGTTATACGCAACCACAATGGAGAATCAATGCAAGTATATTACGGCACAATGGGCACAGATACTAACAATGCCGCGGAGCTCGAGGGTCTTTGGAAGGGAATATGCATAGCGGATCAGAACCATCTTTACCCTCTGGAAGTTGAAGGCGACTCTCTGATTCTAATAGCAATCGCTAAGAGAATACAAGCAGGAGCTAAAGCAGTCAAGGTTGCTAAAAGCTGGCGATTGCTAAGCCTTCTGGAAGCCTTGGAGGAAAAGCTCCATACCTCCCTCAATATAACCTTCCATCATGTTAGGAGAACAGCCAACAAGGTTGCAGATCGATTAGCAAATCAAGGAGTGTCACAGTCGACACCATACTTTTCAGGCCCCCTAGATACAGTTGAAGATGCTCAACTCAAACAGGACTGCATCTCTTTGGTGCAAAAAGACCTCCCCTCCCCGGATGCGGGTGCTAACGTGGCATGAATGGCGGGTGGCGAGTCACATGGGCAGCTGTCAGCCCAGAAAAGCCACCATAAACCAATTCGCCAAGCCATTAAATGTGCAGGCGAGCTCAGGCGCGGTGAAAAACTGTTCGGCTCCAGGAAAATTAATGAGGACAGGGACATTCCTGGGGAAGGCAACCGGGGTTAAGGCGCAATTCAATGCGCGACCTGGACAGAGGATTATGGCAATCCATAAGAGCATTGTTCTCCCGCATAACTCGCAGAGACCTGAGCAGATTCTGAAGGCAACAGAGCACACTCTGGCCAGGTGCAGGATTTCACCAAGGATTTAGGTGAGCATTTGCAGAATGTCTGAGAGGTTAAGGATGGGCGGTTGCAGAGGAGGTTCGAGGGGCAGAGGCGGTTCGCGGGGCCGTCCTGCTACTCAGAGGCCAGCCACTTCACCCGCTTCCTCTGTTGACATTCCTCCAGACCATGGCAGCAGCCCGCGCAGAACAATTGGTCAGCAAATTGAACAAGGAAGAGGAGAACCCCTGGACTGTGGGCACTTGGAACATCCCGCGGTGAAATACCGCATACCCTGCACTCTCGAGAACAACACGTTGATTGTGTCAATCACTGTTGAACACTGCAGCGACTTTCGAAGGCCACGGGAAGGTTTTACGGTGCCCAGGGTGGATATGCAGGTGCCCAGGGTGGATTTAAGGCCACCCACTCAAACTGAAGAAGCTGGAACTTCGACGATGCTGCCTGCCCAAGGAGGAACGCACCTAGCTGAGGCGGAAGACAAGAAGGTTAAGGGGTTAGCAAAGGAGGACGAGCCTCACCTGACAGATGAGGAATAACACAGCAGCCTCTCCGTCCTCTCGGCCAGGAATGCAGCTCTCTGTCCATCTTTTCTCTATCTTATTCCATGTGTCTGAATGTCAGTGTGTCAAGGTTCAGTCTACGTGTCAATATCAGTCTATGTGTCGATGTCAGTCTACGTGTCGATTATGCCATGTAAAGGGGTCCTTCGTGTCAAGTTATCTGTCCGCTGTGTTGGCTCAAAAGCCTACTGTGTCGATTAAATGTTGGTTCAGCAGGTTGGAAGGAACTGGTTATGTTGCCAGATGTACTGATGGATAGTCACGAGAAATTCTCCACGGAGAAACAAGGCTTCGGCCTTTTTGTAAATCTGGATGTAAATTTTCGTTTTTTTGTAATATAATTAGCTCAGTCTTACAGAGAAAAAAAGAATATAAAAATAAATAAATAATAATAAAAATTAACCAAAGCATAAAAAATTAAATAACACCAAAAAAATAATCATGAATTACATGTGGTTTGAGATCTGCCAAAAATAATCAGATGGGTTGAGATGTGCCAAAACAGAGTGTTCACGAAAATGTTTAAAATTCATCTTAACAATTATTTCATATAAATTAATTATAAATCATTTATAATTTATTTTATTTTATATTAATAATATAAAAATAATAAAATTTTATATTAATGAATATGAATGTGATATTTAAAATAAAAAATTAGTAAATTAAATATAAAGTGATTTTTTGGGGAGCTCCCAAGTGAAAGGTAAAGAGTTTTTCAAAATGATAAATCCAAAGAAAAACTTGTGACTTCATAATTATAACAACACGTTATAAAGCCAAACAAAAGTCTAACATTTCATAATTAAATCCAAAGAAAAACGTGTCACTTCATAATAATTATAACAACACATTATAAATCGAAACAATGAACGTTGATAGGAATGAATGAACGTTGATAGGAATGAATTAGGGATTAATCACAAATCTTATTAGATTAATCAAATCATTTTAGAAATCTATCATGTATTATTCTTTTGATTACAAAATCCCTTCTGACATCGGGTATTATTCTTTGGATTACAAAATCGCTTCTGACATCGGATTAATTTAGTATAATATTGAATTATAAAAATTGGAAAAAAACATGACACTTATGCCTATTTTTTCATCTTATCTTTTTTTGGGTTGTATATTTCGCATTAGATTTCTATTATAACTAAAAATATATTATTTTACAAAATTTCCATCTATAGATCTCACTCTTTAGGAGCCTTTGAGCCATGTGAAAATTGTGGATCTACAATCTTGAAATACGAGTACATTCACAAGTTGTGAGGCACATAAAATTGGCTTCTACATTTAGCTAGTCTAAGGATAAAATATTCAAAACAAACACTACAAAAGCTTTAGAAAATAATTGTAGGTGAGAAGCCTTCGGGCTAGTAAACATGAGAGATAGATACAAAATGACAAAAACAAAACCAAATGTTCTTTCCAGGGTCCAATTTGGCAAAACAAGTAGTTGGACTCCTCAATCCAAAATGATAACTGAAGAAGAAGCAATTGAATTAGCTTGTGGGGAGGCATAACCTGGTGCATTGATGACTCCTTGTCCTTCCTAGTTCTCATTTGAATCAGTGTCTGAATTAGACACTGTATAGTGCTCAACGCTAGATAGACAAGCAACAATGTCATCGAGGTGATATTTGAGATCTCAGAGAATATGTTTGATGTCTTCTTGGCCTGCAAAAATCTTGTAGTTGTCCACGCTAAGTAAAGTCTCTGGATGACGATGATGAATGATAGAGTGAAGAAAGTGGATCCTTCTCTGACAGAACTTTCCCGGATCCAAGATCCATTTGAGATTGTTGCCTCCTATGTCAAAGTATAAGAAATAATATTTTTCTTCAAATTCTTTCGCCTCGAGCTGAATAATTTCTCTGTGGACCTCTAGGGGTGCTGCATTAAAATATTTTGCTATAGATTCCTAACTGAATAGCCTCATATGCCTGGAAGAAGAGGGTCCTAAAGAATCTTGCCCCTCGATACAACGCACGAAGCCTTGAGGCCATAATAGCTACGTGCCTCCCCGATGTTATACACCTAGATGAAGAGGTATGCCCTTCCACAAACTACTTATAAATTTATCATTGTGAGAGGACACGTTGTGTACCAGAATTCTTCACCACCCTAAACTCCCAACCATGCATATATAAGGAAATTCTAATGTGAGGGCGATCAATACCAGTCGAGATTTACACAAATGTAGGTTTTGTAATCACAAAGTTTTTCTTATATCCTTTGAGGCATGCTTTCCTCATTAATGAGCTTCCTTTCATTGTATGTGTGTGAAGTAGGGCCATCCAATCCTCCCGAAGCTAGACAACCCAGCTTCAAGCCAACAGTGCAAGAAGAGTGTGTCAACTTCATACCACACGCACCAGGTAATACATGGTGGTGTTTTCATTTAAGATGCATCAAGGGGCGAAGGATAATGTATTCATGAAACCCATTCTCCTACCATGCATACAGTGGATTCCTCCAGGTGTTGCGTTGTGCTCCCATATCGAGGATTTCCACCTTAATGGCCATCTACATTTGTGCATGTCCATTATTATCTCTCCTGTCGGGAATATTTGACATCTCCATTCGTCTTTTGAAATTGACAGTAGTGGTAGCCAACTTCCTGTAGGCACCCCATCGAGGGACACCTAAGCCTACCTTATCATCAATGTGAAACCGTTTATCGAATCACAACAATGCTTAACAAAATAATATACTATTTTTAATGTGGAGCCTCCCATCAGATTTCAACAACACACTTAATAAAATAATATACTACTTCATTTAAAAAATACGAACAAAATTCTAAACAAAATGGTCACTTTTATAATATGCTCCAAACTGGGATGTTATCATACTCTCAATGCAAGTGACGATGTCATCATGATCATTCATTCATGGTGATTATACATCATTACATACATATATTATATATATATATTATATATATATATATAATATATATATATATATATATATATATATATATATATATATTATATAATATATATATATATATATATATACGCGCAAATCTTAATTTATGATTAGTATGCTATGGTTAAATATGGCTAAATATGTTCAAGATATGGTTGAGGAGGGTTTGTTATGGTCAACATATAGTTGACTATGGATGACCACGATTTTCTAAATATAACTATAGTTGATTACAATATATTATGATTGACTATGGTTCATCATGGTTGTTCATATTTGATCATGGTTGACTATGGTTACCCATAGTTAACAATGGTCAACCAATGTTTACAATAGTCAACCATAGTGACTATACTTAACTATGGTTGACCATGGTTGGCATAGTAAAACTAATAAATTTAATAAACTTAGGTCAATCTAGTAAGCCTATGTTAACCTAGTTAACCTAGTAAATCTACTTCAACCTTGTTAACTCGGGTAGACTAATTGAGTACATTTTACCATAGTTGATTATGGTTGACCTACTAAACCTAGTAAACATAAGTCCACCAAGTAAAATTAAGTCAAATTAGTCAACCTCATAAACATAGGTCAACCTACTAAATCTAGTAAACCTAGATAAACTTAGTAAGCCTAGGTAAACTTAAGTCTATATAGTAATCTAATAAACACAGGTCTACCTAGTAAACTTAGTAGACCTACATCAACCTAATAGACCTAGGTCATCTAGTAAGTGTAGTAAATTTAGTGAACTTAAGTCAACATACTAAACCTATGTAAACCTAGGTCAACCTAAGTCAACCTAATAAACCTACGTTAACTTGATAAACCTAATAAACCATGAAAAGGTTAGTTAATATATAGGCATAATAAAACTAATAAATGTTAGTCAAACTAGTAAACATAGGTCAACCTAGTCAACCTAGTAACCATGGTGACCATAGTTTACTATTGTTGACCATGGTTGACCACATAAAACCTAGTAAATCTATATCAACCTAGGTCAACTTGGTAAACCTAGTAAGTTTCAATAAACCTAGAAAACCATGGTTAAGCTAGTAAAATCAAGTCAACTTAGTAAATCTAGTAAACCTAATAGATTAAAGTCAACCTAATAAGTCTATTTCAATGTAGTATATATAGTAAACCTTATAAACCTTAGTCAACACTAGTAAACCTAGGTGAATTTAGAAAATATAATAAACCTAGTAATTGTAAGTAAACCTAATAAACCTAGGTCAAATTAATATACTTGTAAACCTAATATGCCTAGTAGACCTAGGTCAAACTAGGTCGTATAGTTGAACCAAGGTCAAATTATTAATTCTAGGTCAATCTATTAAACCTTAGGTCAAACTATTAAACCTATGTCAAATTATTAATTCTAGGTCAACCTAGGTCAAACTGTTGAACTTAGGTCAAACTATATACCCTCGGTTTACTAAGTCTATTGTTGACCTAGGTTCTAGGTTGACCTAACTCTATTATGTTTATTAGGTTTATGATGTTGAATTAGGTTTACTAGGTTGACTAAGTTGACTAGGCTTATTGTGTTGAATCTAGGTCAACCTAATAAATCTTCCAAACCTAGTAAATTTAGGTCAACCTAATAAGCCTATAAACCTAGGTCAATATTACAAACCATTAGGGGAATTCTGAGGTCTAAAATGGGCCTCCTAAGGAAAATAATAAAATAATACTTAAAATAATAAAATAAGAGATGAGTTTTAAAGAAAAAGAAAGGAAACCATTTTTCTATTGTATTTTCAACTTATCTCCTTATAGGTTTACTCAAATGTGAAGTGTAGACATATGTTGGATGTGGAATTAAATTATACATCCAACAAGTACCCAGTATGCATACTTTTGAGTAGAACCACATTGAAAAATATTTAAAATACATGAATAAATCATGTTCAACATGCTTTCTTCATGTATTTTACTAGGTTAACCTAGGTTTACTAAGTTGCTTAGGCTTACTATGTTAAACCCAACTCAACTTAGCAAACCTAGGCCAACCTAATAAATCTAGTAATCCTAGTAAAGTTAGGTCAACCTAATAAGCCTAGTAAACCTAGGTCATTCTTGTAAACCTATAAGTCTAATATACCTAACAAACCTAGGTTATTCAAACTTCGATCGCCCTAGTCAACCTAGTAAACCTAGGTCAACTAAGTAAACGTAGTAAACGT
This sequence comes from Pinus taeda, assembly GCA_000404065.3. Taxonomy (NCBI): domain Eukaryota; kingdom Viridiplantae; phylum Streptophyta; class Pinopsida; order Pinales; family Pinaceae; genus Pinus; species Pinus taeda. The sequence continues at coordinate 25,180 of APFE030476025.1, read as the reverse complement.
AGTAAAGAAAATAAATATTATAATTTAGGTCAACCTAATTGACTATGGTTTACCATGGTTGACCTAGTAAATGTAGGTCAAACTAGTAAACATATTTCAGATTGTGACGATTTTTATCATTTGTCAAATTACAATGTTATTTGACGTTAATGGCATTGTGACATCATTTACTTTGTTACTTTGATATATATATATATATATATATATATATATATATTTGTCACATTACAATGTGGTTTGTTGATTGTCACATTATGACATTGTTTGTTGTTCAGTACATTGTGAGGTTAATTCTTATTCATGAAACTACAATATTGTTTCATCATCATCACATTGTGACATCATTTTTTTGTCCAAATCTGTTGTTTTTTGCGGTTCATCACATTTCAACTTTTTTTTGTTTGTTTGTCACATTGTGAGATTTTTTATTTTTCATCACATTGCAATGTTGTTTATTGTTCATCACAATGGAAACAATATTAAAATTAATTCCCATGGTGACTATGGTTTGTCATGGAAACCATGTTCACTATGGTTGACTTTGATGCCCATTTTGACTATGGTTGGCCATGTAAACCATCTTCAACCATAGGTGACATGTGTTAACATATAGATTAATGTATAGTTAATATGTTATGGTTAACCAAATTAACCATAGCCATCTATAGTCAACCATAGGTGACATATGTTAATGTATACTTAATATGTTATCAATGAGGTAATGTGTAAATTTATGTGTTATTAATGTCTTGGAAATTAGATTAATGTGTAGGGTAATTTGTAGATTAATGTATTATTGATATCGATGATTATTGGTTTTCCACATTTTAAGATCTTATTTGGTAATTATGTATCTAACCCTTGCATTTTTCTCTTGTTCTAGATTGAAAATTGTTTTTTTTTCCTTAATGTTATCTATTTCACGAACTTTTGAAAATATATATTTACTATTAAACCAAGGTCAAACTATTGAACTGAGGTCAATCTAGTAAACCTAGTCAACCTAGTAAACCAAGGGAAATCTAATCTAGTAAACCTAGGTCAATCTAGTACGCTTAATATACCTAATAACCTATGGTAACCTAACAAACCTATGTCACCCTTGTAAGCCGAGTACACCTGGGTCATAAAAGTAAACCTAGGTCAACTTAATAAACGTAGGTCATCCTAGTAAATCTAATAAAGTTAGTTTAACTAGTATCACTATTTCAACCTAATTTACTATGGTTAACCTAGTAAGCCTAGGTCAACTTAATTGTCAATGGTTTACTATGGTTCACTATGGTTGACCTAGTAAACGACTAAGAATATTCACTCAATATCAAAATCCTAACCATTGTGATAACTAACTATAAATTAGATAATTTTTATTTATATATATATATATATATATATATAATTTATTTATAAATTATCTTTTTAATTAAAATAATCTATAATATAAAGATATGATTATAATTCCATGACAAATTAAACAACTTGTTCTGTAATATCTTAATTTCAAAATAAAGACATCTATCAATAAAAATATTTTTATTAAAAAATATTTATTCTCTAATACCTGAACTTTTGGAAATAGTGATGCCCAAAAAAGGATCAGTTGGGACCTTAAATTTTGGAAATAGTGACACCCAATAGAGGATTGGATGGGACCTATAAGGACTATATGTTCTATGTCGATAAAATCATAGAACATCTCCTTTTTTTCAAGATTGTGATATTTCTGCTCATGATCTCCATACTCAATCGAGTAGCTTCTCTGTGTGTTTGTAGTATGCTTGGATTAGATTGAATTTATAAAAGCATAGAGAGGATCTACAAAGTTAATGGTGTTGAACATGGACAAAGAGAATGGAAGGAAGGCTAATCATGAGACCTCTTCCCACTCTGAAGAACATTCAACGACGGAGGTTGGGCGTGCAAGCTTCTTGTTCCATAAAACTCTAGTAGTTGACTGCAAACATATAGAACTCCAACCACCATGCATTGTATGTATCCAATGGAAACCAAACTTGAAGACACCTGGGTGCTAGATCGAAAACCATACTAGCGACTTGGTGGGTTTGATCAATCTGTCATTCACAAAGTTCCAGGAAACCTGTGCAATCAACCTCATTGTTTAGGTTAGGTTGGAACATCTCCAGATAGGTAAACATTACACATATGTTTTTGGTTCATAGCATTTTAACTTTTGGTATTATATCCATAACCCAGTCGTTCGTTCTACATCAAATACTTAGTAGGTTTTGTGATCCGGACTTAAACAGGCATGCAAAAAATTACAGAGATAACCATAAACACATATATGCAGCGGAAATAATACTTCATTTCATTAATGTAAAATACTGAAATATGCTTACAAACAGTAATGGAAATAAACCAGCTAGGGCAATGGTAGCTTATCTCTCAGAAGATATGTGTTGGCTACATGCCTCTGAACTATGTTACAATGAGGCTCAAAGGCCCATTTATTGTTGAGAGACAATGGAAAACCCTTAACATTCCAAAACCTAACCCTAGAAGATGAAACGCCAAACTGTGGGCCCCGTTTGGGTAAATTGGTACATCAACTTCCCAGGGTCTTAACTTTGGCATACGATTTCCGTTTGATGTGTATAATAGCTCATTAGAAAGATCTATCCGAGCACTACAACTTTGGGAAGGGAAACATCAGTCCATGGACCCATGTTGCCCCCAAATTTCCCAAAAAATGTCGTTTAAGGCCTCAAAAAGACTCCAGAAGTTCAAGACCCGAAAAACTGCTAAAAATAGTAAGTTGTGCTACAATTAAGGAAACTGAAAATGCTGGGAGAAACATTGGTGGGGGTCCAGGTGGACTTGGCAGGTGACCACCAATATCCACCTGGATCATCCCTCCCCCCTTAGGAAGCAATGGTCCCCATTGCGTTGAGTTCCTCCATGAGATGAGCAAACTTTTGCTAAACTCGGTCCTTGGTGAGCCACTTGCCCTAGTGAAGGAGTTGGCCTGCTTTGACAACTCGATACAGTTCGATATTCTGTTGGCGAGTGTTCTTGATCTGTGTGTCCATGATCCGATCAGTTGCAGCTTGTTCCATGCAATCTGGATTTAATTATCTGGGTGTGAGCTATTCTGCAATGTCGGATATGTCTAGCAATAGTGGAAAGTATGGCCGAAGGCGGTCCACATTGAACACTGGGTGCAGGCCAAGGAATGGGGGAATGCTGAGCTCAAATGAATTGTCTCCCACAACCTTAGTAATCGTGTAAGGACCATAGTGGATTGGTCTCAGTTTCCGATAGGCTCAAGTAAGACGTTCCTTTTGCAAATGCAACCAGACTTTGTCGCCCACCTGAAACTTGTGTGGCACCTGATGTTGATCATGTCGCTGCTTGTACTTAGCATTTGATTTCTCTAGAATTTCATGGACCTGTAGGCGAATATGTTGGATGTGCTCAATAAAGTTGGTTGCCTTGTCTTTTCAGACTGGACATGAGCCGAATTTGTGTGAGTAGCTAAAAGTGGCATGGCCACATCAATGGGGCATAGTGGCTGGAATCCCAAGCCCACCTAAAAAGGGTTGTGGCCATTCGAGCTATGAAGAGCTCCGTTGTAGCTGTGTTGAACATAGGGGAGGCTCTCGCCCCATGTGCGTGGATGCTTTGAGTTGTACATGTGCAGAATGTGTACAATCATCCTATTGACAACCTCTGTCTGGCCATCAGTTTGACGATGGAAGGCTATGGACTTAGTGAGTTTGGTGTCCAGCATTGACCAGAGACTGGACCAAAATGTACTGAGGAACCGACTGTCCTGATCTGAGATGATAGACTATGGGATCCCAAAGTGCACCCACACTCGTTCAAAGAAGAGTTTAGCAGTGGCTTCTGCTGTGATATTCTTCTTACAAGTTGCCATAATGGCCATCTTCGAGAACTTGTCGACGACCACAAAAACACAGACATTTCCATGCTTATTGGAAGGAAGGCTTGACATGTAATCCATGGATATGGATTCCCAACGTCGACTAGGGGTAGGCAGCAGGGTATAGAGGCCTTGCTTCTTGATGGTCGGTTTGGCAATGACACAGGCAGTACATGATCTGATGTACTTCCCAACATCCTGTCGAAGATTCGGCCAATAGAAATACTTTTGCAGTACAGCCACCGTTTTCTCGACCCCAAAATGCCCAACAACCCGACTATAGTGTGCTTCCCAAATCATCTTGGCACGCTCGCTTGACCCTCCAAGAGTGTTTGGTATGTGTGCCCGAATTCTGTGTCGCCTTTGTAGAGAAGTGGCCAATCAGAAATCTCGTGCCCACAAGAGTTGAGCACAGCGGTTAATGCCATGATCGGGGGTCAACTGAGGCAATTTTCATCATTATTGGTGTTTCCCTTCTTAAACTTGATATTCAAATGGAATTGTTGCAGGTATGTAGACCACTTCTAATGGTGATCATTTTGCAATTTCCCTTGGGTCTGTATGAACTGCAGGGGTTGGTCGTCTATGTGGATGACCGTTTCCTTCCCCAAAATGTAATGCTTCCATTGTCGGCAAGCTTGCACAATGGAATACATCTCTTTATCATAAGTGGGATACTTCTGGACTGTGTCTGAAAGTGTTTCACTGTGATATGCCACTGGATGCCCATGTTGAGTAAGGACTGCCCCCATAGCATAGTTAGGGGCATCTGTCTCAACCTCAAATGGTTGTTGTAAATCTGGTAACGCGAGCACTGGTGTCATGAAGAGGCAATCTTTCAACTCTATGAATGCCTTCTATTGAGATTCAGACGAAAAGAATTTTGCTTTCACTCCTCCCTTGGTGACTTGACTCAAGCGCCAAGTGATATGAGAAAACCCCAACACAAACCTGCAGTAGAAGTTGGCAAGACCTAGAAAGCTATGGAGCTCCATCAGAGTGACTGGAGATGGCCAATCCCGAATGACTTGGATCTTGGCTGGATCCACATGCACCCCCTATTCATCAATAATGTATCCCAGATACTGAACCTGGGTCATCTCAAAAGTGCATTTCTCCAAATTGGCACATAGCTTGTGTTGCCACAGTGTTTGGAGAACCTGTCGGATGTGGTGGAGGTGCTCTTTCCAACTTTGGCTGAAGATCAGAATGTCATCCAAGTATACCCCTACAAATGAGTTGGTGAATGGCCGCAAGATGTCATCCATTAGCCTCATGAAGGTTGCAAGAGCATTCGTCAATCCGAAAGGCATAACCAACCATTTGAAAAGCCCTCCTTGGCTTTGAAGGGAGTCTTCCACACATCAGAGGGTTCGATTGGTACCTGGTGATATCCTGACTTCAGATCAATCTTGTTGAAATATTTTACCCCCTTTAGTTGGTCTAGGAGGTCATCAATACACGGGATCGGGTACCTATTACGGACAGTGATCTTGTTCGGTGCCCAATAGTCAATACAGAGTCTCCAAGTCCCATCTTTCTTCTATACCAACATGATCAGGCTCCCACAAGGCGATGAACTCGGACAGATGTGCCCTTTCTATAGCAGCTCCTGAATTTGCCTCTTGATTTCATCGTTCTCCAGAATGGAGTGCCAATAAATTGGTCCATTGGGTAGCGGCACACCTGGGGTCAGATCGATGGAGTGCTTGACCTGACAGTGCAGAGGAATCCCTGCGAGGGAGGTGAAGATGTCCTCATACTCCTCCACGACCTTGTCCATCTGTAGTTGTCGTGCGGAGGGGCCCTATTTAGAGGTCGTGGCCACCGTCTTCTTCATTCCTTGAGGGCATATCATTAGGAAAACAAATTTCCCAGTTTTGGAAATGAGCTTACTGCATTGTTTTGTAGTAATCAAAGAGATGGCGATAGGCAGTGCTACCTCTAGTATCCTGTACAACTTATTTCCCAATGTAATAATAACAACATGGGGCCTTGATTCATACACAGCATGTTGCTTCCACAAGTATGGTTGTCCTAATAATACATCACAAACTTCAAGGGGAGCAATGTCACACAATACCTCATCCGTGAAGGGCTTTATGTTGTATGGAAGGTGACACTACTGGCTCACGCCAAGATCCCGTCCTTGGTGAAGCCACCTGATGGTGTACGGTTATGGATGTGTTGTGGTCAGTAAGCCCAACCGCTTCATGACTTTTGTCAAAATGAGGTTCTTTTGGCTCTCGCTATCGACAATGAATTGTACTGGGGAGCCCTTTACCCACATCAGGGAGTGGAAGAGATGCTCCTCCTCCTCTAGATCTTCGGATTCATTTTTCTGGATCTTGGCGATAGCAACAGTGGCGTTGGGATCTACATCAATGATCTACTTCCCTTTGCCATTCCCCTTGTCGGGTTCTGACTCAGAGTCAAAACATGCATCTGTTTCTGAAACCTTTAGCTCAGCCACCAGTGACTGCATGGCCCGACACTCACTTGTGTTGTGAGTGGAGCTCTTATGGAACTCACACCATTTTCCCGTGTCCTTTTTCGGCTTCGCAGCATTGTTCTTTTCTTGCAGCTTTGGCGAGTTGTCTTGGGTTGCCCCGCCTTGGCTTTGTCCTTTGTTTTGCAGTTTAGGGGAACCTTTCCCTTGCTTTGGATTCACATATCCAAAGTGTCGCTTCTTTTGTTTAAACTTCTGCTCGACCTTGATGGCATATTGGTATGTTATGCCAAGTGAAGAGATGTTCAGGAATTATATTTCTTCCTGGATGTACTTGTGTAGGCAGCCGCAGTATTTGAGTATCAAATGTTGCTCTGAATCCTTGATACCCAACTTTGTATGAAGGGTATGGAAAATATTGGTGAACTCGGCATATCTTGGTCCCTTCCTTGCCGTAGCATGGTCCACTTTATGTATGCATCCTCATAGCTTCCAACAGGGTAGTACTGCTCCTTGATGGCATCCCAAAATGAATTCCAGGTGGTTGCGGCTGAAAATAGTGAGCTAGTGTTTTCATCCATCTGCTCGCAATAGGTTTCCCACCAGTCCTTGACATGGTGGGCTGCTTTGAGAAGAGCGAAAACAATCTTTTCCCGACTCGAAAATTCATGAACAAAAAAATAACCCTCTACTAGGTCTAACCATTTATCTACGGCATCTATGTCTATCTAACCCTCGAATATGGGGATTTCAAAAATTAACTTGTACCTTAAATGGTGTGGTGTTTCCAGAGTAGCTGCTGGAAGCCGATGTGTCGCTTCTGGGTAGCTGCTGAAGGATCTGGGCAAAGTTATCCATCATCGCGTTCCATTGTCGGTCGAGGGCTTCTTCGAGCAAGATTTTGATAGGATCTCCTACCCCCTCATCTTTCTTCTCATCCGCCATGGGAGGCCATCAATATTTGCGAGGTTGGTCTTGCAACGGTTCGACCAGTTCAAGCCCTAACTCCTTATATCTCAACCTCATTGGGGACATGTGAAGAAAAATAGAGAAAAAGCAGACCGCTTTGATACCAGTAATCCAGACTTAAACAAGAACGCAAAAAACTACAGAGATAACCATAAACACATATATGTAGCGGAAATAATACTTCATTTCATTAATGTAAAATACTAAAATATGCTTACAAACAGTAATGAAAATAAACCAGCTAGGTCAACAGTAACTTATCTCTGAGAAGAAATGTGGTGGCTACATGCCTCTGAACTGTGTTACACTGAGGCTTGAAGGCCTATTTATTGTTAAGAAACAATGGAAAACCCTTAACATTCCAAAACCTAACCCTATAAGATGAAACGCCAAACTGTGGGCTTCGTTTGGGTAAATTGGTACATCAACTTCCCGGGGTCGTAACTTTGGCATACAATCTCTGTTTGACACATACAATAGCTCGTTAGAAAGATCTATCCAAGCACTACCACTTTGGGAAGGGCAACATCAATCCATGGACCCAAATTGCCCTCAAATTTCCCAAAAAACGTCGTTTAGGGCCTCAAAATGACTCCGGAAGTTTAGGACCCGAAAAACGGCTAAAAATAGTAAGTTGTGCTACAATTAAGGAAACTGAAAATGCTGAGAGAAACAATGGTGGGGGTCCAGGTGGACTTGGCAGGTGGCCACCAATAGCAGTAAATCATTTCTATACTACTTTGTTGGGAACAAGCTGGACATTGATTATATTGCTAACATTTTTAGTGTTCAGATATAGCCTATGCATGTTTTCTTTTCTTATTTGGGTTTCAGGCTCAAACCCAACATATATGGTTTAAGTGACTGGATATGGTTGGTCGACGAACATAAGAGGAAGTTGAATACCTAGACAAAACACTTCCTCTCTTTAGGGGGAAGATATATCCTCACACAAGTTGTCTTATAGCAATTGACTATGTATTGGGTGTGTCTTGATTCCATCCCGTCCACCATTTCTACTGGGATTCAGGAAATCACCTCACGTTTCCTCTGGGCCAAAAATGGCACCGCTAGGAAATCCCACCTGTGTTATTAGAGTGCACTAACTATTCTCAAGGAACGTGGGGGTTGGGGATTGCTAGAACAAAGGATCTTTTGATACTCTCTATTAATCAAATCATTTTGGAGGGTAATAAATGAGAGCGGGATTTGGCCGGACATCTTCAAGGGTAAGTACATGAAGGATCTAGATATAGGGTTCTGTTGATGGTGTTGGACCCGCCAACTTGTTAGGGGATCTCCTTGGTAAGAAGTCCCAACTAGACCTCAAGTCATTTGGAGTAGGAGTCCCAGTAGTGGGTAGTAAAGAAATGCCTTGACTGCGAGTCAAGTGAGATGCATGGGGGTTCTAACACACAAAGGGGGAAGGAAGTGTGTCCCTTTAATTCTTTTAATAGTATGTAGCCTGAAAGGAACACACAAGTTGAATGACATCACAATCTAGAAAGCAGAATAGTCCATAATCCAAAGTGACGGGTTAAACCAACAACATGTTTGTAACAAGATTCATACAATTGCATACAAAATAGTTCATACAAAAATTTGTAAGTTAAATAACATACATTGCTAAAGCAGTTAGAATAGTCCAACTATAATAACAAAATATGCATGAAACGTGTCTGCTCTATTATATATTATATTAAGTGAAAGTTTCATACATACATACACCATTGACAACGACTAGCCCCAATTATGGAACATTATAGTCAACATTGCCTACTCCTCCAAAGATATGTACTCGCTTTACAGTGTGGAGAAGCCAAGACTTGTCAGAATACTCGCCAAGCCTTCTTTAAGCAATGCCTAGCCAAAATATTGGCTCCCAAAAGCCTATACTATGAGTTATAAGGTTTTATATATAGCAAAGTGTGGGGTGACCCTTGACATTCCCCTTTGACTATTGGACTATCCTCGCGAATCTTCATATTACAATAGTGACTGTTCACATTCCACTAATGACACTTGGAATTTCACTTACAACAAGTTTATAATAATACAATTTCCACATATGGCCATGTGGGACAAAGATAGGCTTGAGTGACCCTGACAAGACAAACAACATCACTCAAGGTCTTGGGGAAGGCCAACTCGGTAACCTCCTCGTGGTGATCTTTGGTGGCAAACTTATACCAAGCTTGGTACTACACTATTGTGTCCTTCTACTGTTTGATGACATCTTTGTTGAAGCAGACTCTTGCTTCCATGGCTTATGGGTATATGGTTCTGAAACCTCTGTCCAGCTCATCCAAAAGCATGTAGAGTATTGTCCTAAGTGTGGTTGGTCTGCTGATGTACCTTTTCATGTTCTCTATACTGAGTTGCAAGTCATCGTTGGTGGTTACGTGCATCAACTTCTCTATGTACCTGTCAACATCCAGCATGACTTGGTTCGTCCTCATGGCCTGGGTGAAGGTTTCAATGGAAGGGGTCTTGTTGATTCGTACTATGACATCTAGACTCCTGAACAATTGTGCATAGGAAGCCTCAATGGTAGTGATGAGCGAAGGGAGCTGATCGTAGTTCTAGATCAGCATCTAAATCCATACTTTTTCTAGATTATCTTCTGGCTTCATCCTCTTGTACAAGTAAAGCAGGGCTTCCTTATACCTCATTGTCAATTCTTTCATGTGCACAATAGCAGTGTGAATGTCTTTGAGATTTTGTGTTGTATGCACGCACTATTACTAAAAACCATATAGAGGGACAACCGCTTTATGCACGGTGACAAATCTTCTATACATTATCTGCATGGTGGCCTCCAGATTTGATATCTATGCCACTATTTCTTTCTTCATCTCTGTCACAACAGATCTTGTGGACTACTTTGTTCTCTAGCTAGCCTTTTGCAAGTCCTTCGCCATTCGATCATTCTTTGCTATCAAGAACTTGACCATTGAACGTGTGGCTTCTACATAATCCTTAGAAGCCTCGCCATGGCAACCAGATGTCTTCTAAAAAATGGTACATTCATCCTTTCTTCTGTGTTCATAGGTGATGTATGATCATCTAGGAGATGCTTTCTTCATGCATGTACAATCCTTTGTTGTGTCTCATCAAATGCCAGATTCTACACATATGTCTACGGATCATCATCAAGGAGAACAACTTCTCCTTGCTTGCTTGGGACTGGTAGTGATTCTAGAGGTGGCAGAGACTATGGTACGACCTCGGATGCCCTCAGCATGAGATTGATGTCTTGGTCCTCTAGCTCTTGTTCTATATCCATGTATGTTGCCTCAACCAACTGCTCAACCTATTGGGCAAGTTCTTGAACCTGCACCTACTCACCCTCTTCTTCATCTCTTGGCTGCTTTTTTTCCTCAACCTATCTGCACATTTTTCTTTATCATTGCACCTTGTCCTTCTTCTTTTTCATGTTTCTGCCTTTCTTCCCTTTATCTCTACTTGATCTCTTGTTCTGCTTTCAACTTCTTCTCTGTTTCCTACAACTAACTCTCTAATTCTTCCAATCTTTGCTTCTCCCTCTTTCTCTGCGCTACTGTCCTTTTGTGATGTCGCCTCTTTTCATCTATCTCCAAAGCTACTCTCTCAACAAGTGGATCTTCTTTGAACTTGTAGCTTTGCTAGGCCTCTGCGCTCTCAAAAATCTTCCTCTTGCCTTTGTCTTGCACTGGTTTGATGCTCACTATTGTTGTTGTTGTTGCTTCTTGTGGTGTTGATGCCTGTAGTGCGGCTTTCCATTCTACAACCACGCTGACCAGTTCATTGAGCCTAGAGGAGTTATAGAAATACCTCAAAGAATCTTCCTCTGGCCAATGAAATGCCCCGTGGACCCATGGGAAATTCACACAGTGGTTCTTGCATATGTGGTGAGGGTCGTACGGATTGAAACTCTTGGTACCGAATCTGAACTTCTTCAAGTCCTCGATCTGGACATCTGCATCTTTCAAGGTACACATCTCGTATAACCCAGTTCACAAAGGAAGAGTAGGCCATGGTGCCTTCTTCCTCATATGTAGAGTTGTTGACAACCCTATGGAGATGTGCTATGCAACCTCTTGCATTACTATCTTGTCCATGGAAAACCTCGGTAGCTCATGCGGAGGCTTCCTTGCACAAAACATCTTGATGAAGGTGCCACCGGGTGATGCATACCAATTTGCAATGTTAAGAAATGCTTGCATCTCTTCCTAGAACGTGTAAGGTGGGTCCTATTCAAATATTATCTTGTACAACGAGGCGATGAAGTGGTCAGATATCCTTGTCATGACTCCTCGGTAGTTACACTCAGAGAGAAACTTGAAATAAACATTCACATCTTCCCTTGATGGTGTCCATGTCCAACCCATACCAGGGAACTGATGTTGAGCACAGATTGCATCAAGTAGGTACGTGGACATATAGAATCTTTCTTTTCCATCCTTACGGGGGTTCCAAGCATTTTACACATGCACTTTCAGCTGAAGAGCCTACTTTACCGACCAATTGAAAGGCCTTCCTTCATTTTCCAACTGATCTAACATGACAACCCAAATCCACAGGAAGATCTTCGTGCTCTCTTTGTCATTCAAGCAAAATGCAAAGACGATCAGGAGTTGGTAAGCCTTCCTGAGTCACTTCGTCTTGTAGACCTGGTTGGGTGGCATCCTGAACTTCGATGGCTCTTTTAACCAATGCTTCATGATATCTATAGAGTTTACATTGTTGTTGGGAGTGAATAATTGTGCATCCATGTAGTTCAATGGCTACGGAAAGTGATACTTCTGATCATAGTTTTCCATCCTGAAGGTGGCAAGTTTTGTCCCACTGGTGTTGCTTAATGTCATCGTCTCAGGAATGATATGTGAGATAACCCATTGAATGATTCCATACATGAGAAGGCAGGATACCTGCATGCAACCATGTACAAGCCTGACTTGTGAATGTTGACATAGATTTTTCGATTTTCCAGATTTTCCTTGAAGGTGCCTGCAAATATGTCCTTTATTTTTTGCCATGTGATCTTCATGTCCTTCTCTATGAAAAGCTATGTGTCTGCATAGATGGGAAAGTTTATTGGCACTTGTTCAACCATGTCCCTAGTGTTGCTCTCTACAATGTCTTTTGATCTAGCTCTCTTGGAAACCATGATGCTTGTACTGTTGAGAGACTACTCAACAACTGAAGTACCTGGAGACAGAGCGAACACTTACGACAAGAAAATGTCATTTTAAAACACAATTCACTTCAAGGATTGATCATGCAACGAATTGGGTGACTGTTGGGCAATATTGCATAGTAGTGACTCTCAGAGGCAAGAAATGGTCAGCTGGAAATACACATTGCACAATCCCATCTACTAGTGAGACCTGTTGTTGACTGGAACTGCAGAGAGTGCAATCCAGGTGGGTTAACTTTGGACTAGAACTGTGCAATGCACAGTTCAGTCTAGCTTGACTATTGGTTGGGACTATGCATTGTGCAATCCCAGTGGGAAGACAGGGCAGTGTCTCCCAGAACAATGCAAAACACAGTTGGAGGCTAGTGATAGGAAACCTCTATGAAATTCTTGGATCCAAGGCAGGTCCTCGAGTTTAGGAATGCACAAAGCATGCCAAGGAAAGCAACATATGAGCTAAGGGAACCCAAATCTGCCCAAGGGAAACTTGAAAACGAGTAGATCTGAATGCATGGGTGAACTTGGATGGTGCAGATAGGAGTAAATGATCATGCATGCAACAAAAACCAATGCAAGAATTATTCAAATGGATGAATAACGAAGCTAGTGTGGGGAGTCGTCACAAGGACGAATGTTATTGAAAAAACTATGTTATGCATGCGACGCTTAAGAAAGACAATGACAAGATTGAAATAACACTTCTACAAGTTAAAACAAACTAAAAAGTCAATGGCTACTCAATAAAACATACAAAACAACACTCACAAGATAAGGAAATAAAAATGACAGTAAAAGAAACAAAAGTCTTGAAAAGCAAAACTTACCCGAAAAAGTTGTGTCGACCGTGCCGAAGGTTCCTAGATGCCTTAGGAATGCAAGAGCTCCAAGTTAAAATTTGTAGAATGAGCTTTGAGACGTCCATTAAATAGATTTTGTATATTTAGGGTTTATGACGCGCATGCCACAAATATAGGAAAAAGCGACAATTGGTGGGAATTTTTTAAAATCAACTTACATGTAACTCTTAGTGCTAAAATAAATCCTATTTTTTAGGGATGATTTTTATTTTTTCTTTTTTAGGAAAGACTACCATGCTTGCAAGGAAGAATTGTGCAGTTCTGGACGGAACTGGGAACCTACAAGTACATGCATCAGCCAACAGCTAAACGAATGCTTCTACGCAATTCCTGGGCTGAGTAGCTCTGGCTGCCTCTCATGCTCTGCACAATTTCCCAGCTGAAGACAAGCTACCAGCTGGGTCTGCACAATTCCTGAGTTGAAGCCCAGTGTCTGGATGTTCTATCCAATTTCTCTGAGCAAGGTTGTTTGTTAGACTGCTTTGCACATTTCTAAAGAGTGAGGCTGACTACCTGGCTACTTTGTGTAATTCATTAGAGCAAGGCTGGTTTTCCTCTAGGATTGTGCAATTTTCCAAGACAATGCAAGAATCAGATGTGAACCAAGTCACATGTTAGCTTGTGGTTGGTCAAAAAAACAAGTTAGCAAACACAAGTTGCAAAGTGAAAGATAAACTTGAATAAAAACATAAGTACTTGAGTAGCGCAAGACATGTTGCTAAGATTTTGAGGAGGGAGGCTCCAAAACAAAGCGAAGGAAAAATTTTGGAGGGTGGTTGTAGTTTCTACAACAAGTTCTTATATAGGAACACAGGTATGCACTGGACCAGAGGAACAATGATCTGGAGATCTTTTGTTAAAATCATGGATTGGTGGTGTTTGGGTATGACCTGGGAGTTTGGCAATGGGAAAAAATTATTATTTTCTCGGATTCAATAAAGGGAGTTAATGCTTATACATAACTAAGTGGACACAATTTAGTAATGATATAGTGCAAGGGCTACTTCTTTTTATACCAGATAATTAAACGTTGGGATGTTGAATGCCCAATTTGGAAAGAAGTGGAGGAGTTGAATCTAGGGGGCTCTAGCGCTCCTGAATGGAAGGCATATATTTAGAATCTAAGCTATGAAGGTATGTGTTATAGCAAAGGTAGTGACAACATTAAATAGTCTTGCAGAATTACAAGAAGCGTGCCTATTATGGCGGACACTTACAGGTTTATGTTGGCACAGTGTAAAACCCCATTAGAAGTTTCATGGTTCGCCAGGATCTAGAAATGGAAGGTTCCCATCAAAATAATACTATTTGCATGGTTATAATGGAGGAACAAGATTTTAACATGGGATAATATGATGAAAAGTGAACACTCGGGTCCAAGTCTTTGCATTTTCTGCAGGGCAAAGTCTCAATTTGTCTCTCACATTTTCTTTACCTACCCCATTACCATTATGATCTGGGATTACATTGTTGATACACTCTAGATTCCAAATAAGAATATTAAAAACTTCAAATACTTCATAAAAGATCAGATTAATGTCACAAAAAGGTACAAGGAGATTCCCCTGTACATCATCTAGGAAATTTGGAAGGCTCACAATCAATAATTGTTCGCAAGCAAGAGAAACTACAACAGATGGATTGTTCACAAGGTGTTTACATGGATGAGTGCCATCACTCAAAACGTTGCTCATGTGGTTGATATTTCCCATATACTAAGCCCTTAATTGATATGCCTCCAAGCTAGATTTTTTGATGGCGCGACACAATTGGGCAGATGTGGATGTGGAGTAGTACTTCGACTTGACGAAAGTAAACAATTTCATCTGCATTGGAACAAAGGAAATGGATCCAACACTAGAGCGGAGATAATTTCATTATGGGGGCTTCTCTAGTTTACAAAACAGAAGAATACACATAGCATACATATTTATGGGGATTCCAAATCTCTTGTTGATGGAATCAGGGGACAATATGAGTTTCAACCTCCCTTTCTATTCGGTTGGATAAGGAGGATAATGCACATATTGGGATCGTTCACTGCATATACCATCTCTCATAGATATATAGATAAGCCAAAACTATGGCAGACATATTATCAAAGGTTGTCTTACGAGATCCCTATGGATACATGCACTACAGGTTCATGGTCAACAACATTGCATAGGATGAGGGCCTGTTGTGCCTATCGTGATACATTTAGTAGACTTTTTTATTTGGCTGTTTATTGTGATATTTCAGTTTCTACTTCCAGTTTTTGCACAAATTTTGTTATATGCAAGCATATCATTTACATTTACAGACTTTATTTTTTAATGATGGAGATAAAAAGCAATGATTCTTATATGAGTATTTTTGTTTAATTGACCTATATATTGGGCCTCTAGTATACATTGGCTTATTTACTACTTTTCTATTATGAAGCTTTTTGCATATGTACTAGTTTTTTATATTAATAAAATCGACGTTTTTTTCCTCTAAAAAAAAAAATAAATAAATAAAATTGGAACTTTTTGAGGGTAGAGATGACTCGTTTGTATAAGTCAGGTTACCGTTGTGGAGTTTGGGGTGCCTAAAAGGTTTTTTATGATGCTGAGTCAAAATAAAAATTGTGATTAAAATATTAGGACATGTCTTCTAAGATGGGCAACTCAGTAGCATAACCTCTCAAGAAGGAAACTACATTAGTAGTGCACCACAAACTATAGTATTAGTGCATGACCCTTTACATAGATTTCAAGATTCCCAACATGACTTATGGATAGTTTGATGCAACTTTAGCCTCAAACCTATGGGTTGATCCTTGAAGCTATGTATATTTATTTTATTATTTTTTATTGTCTTTAAATTACATATAAACATTTAAGAAGTTATCTTATGGAGTTTATGTAAAAATGTAAAGACTCCTTTGGCCAAAAGAATAAAGAAGGGAAATTAATTTTGATGTCTCATTCTATTTTCATTATTCATGGGTTTAATTCTAGATCAAATTTATTTTTCATCATCTGATATCAAACCTTATAATATATACATTCTATTTTCTTTGAAATTGGTTATTTATCTCAAATTCACTTAGCATTTAGTAGCATTTTTTTTTAAGCTACCCTGCCACCCCACATGTAGTCTAGCTCAAATTTGGGTCCTCTAAAGTACACACTTCCACCCATATAATTCTCGATGCAAATCTTAGGAAAATCTCTTCCCATGGATTCGTCATTTAAAGTTTAGTTGTTTTGGCTTATTTCCCACCTAAACTACTCCATCTTTAGCAAAATTTTGGGTTCTTTTGGAGGTCATCCTCCCACCTTGAATGCACCTTATTTGACATACGGCAATTTTTTTTCTCTAAATTACTACTCCCTAATTCTAGCATTGGATTTTTAGAGGACACCCTCACACCCTAACAATATTTTTCATATCTAGACCTTCTTTCTTTTATTATACCTAGATTTGTAATCCACGACTTCTCTAGTATAAACATTCCATATACTCAATAACACAATTCATGACGAATAACTCTTTCACAGAATGCCTTCCTATAGGGAAGATTCCTCAAATAAGGAAGGATCCCCTCTCTCTAATATTGGTCAAGATTTGGCCAATGCTAAACATATTCTCTATGACACTAATTCATGGTTTCCTTATCTACTTTCAACTTAATGTCCACATTTCATTTCCCAAATATGGTAAACAAATGTAGGGTGAATTAGTGGACTTATAGATCTATAAGTTAAAGGTAGAACCTAAAAATGAATGGTGAGAGACATTTTATTCTCATGTGAATCCACTTAGGTGTGTTGCAAGCTTGGTAGTAGTCACAATCAGCTATATATATATATATATATATATAATATATATCTTAAAATTGAATAAATATACCACTACCAATCCTCATCAGAGGTTCAACACTGCTTCGGTTGAATTTTCCAAAGACTTGAGGTAGCAATTTTACCCTCCTAATTACTTACATAACTTCATATGCAGATGATTGCAACTTTTCCAAGCTATAAGTCATAGCTTCCAACAATGTATTGAGATTTTCAATATCAAGGTCTCAATCCAACTTAAGATAAAATATTATAAAGGGGTACTTATCCTTTAATTTATTTCTAGATTGGCATTCATTTGTCATCATGAAGTACCATTGTGTGAAAGCACCTCCCTAAACCAAGCCTTTATTTGTTTCATTATTATCATACACAACTTATATATGAAGCATTACTTCCCTCCACCCTTAACACTTAAGATAAGCCTATGCTTTCCCAAACACTTATTTTTCTTATTCATATCCTACACTCCCTTCTAACCCTAACCATACCTAACATTTTTTTCCTCACAAGTGAGATATCATTCTTCATAACACTTTTATAGCCATCTACATCTACCTAATGGTGATTCATTAGGTATTACAAGACACTGATACACCTGTAAATGGAGGTTCATTTCATAATAACCCTTATTAGTTACAATTTGGAACACATCATAGGCTACCTCTTATAACCATTTAACATAACTTATATCTCTCTCTCTATATATATATATATATATAGTATCCCAGAGGACCCAGTAGCCCACCTGACACGTAGCTACTATTAAATCTCTGGGGTTTAGGCTTATCCTCCTCCCGTAAACCAGGTCACAACTAGGGTATTTGAAATCTTGGACTCTCAGTTTTTCTCGGGACTCACATTAAACTTCAATGACAATTGAGCTGCTCCCCAAGGAGCACTTACTTATATATATATATATATATATAGATAGATAGATAGATATATATATATAAAGAGAGAGAGAGATCCCGCCTTCTTATCCTCATATTTCTACAAAAATAGTAGTGCTACAAAGTGTTGGAGATTCACATTCTCTTGTTCCTTCCATTATATCAATGCCTCCTTTGATTTATGCTCATACTCAAGTGGCTTCTACAATACTTCCCCTATCATTGGATTATTATTTGAAATCCTAGAGTAGTTCCACAATACATATGGTACATGGCATCTATTAATGGGGATGATGATTTTTCTTTACAACATCAATTATAATGCACATTTTGGAGACACGACATCTTATCCAAGGATGCATGTTTATGAGTTTTCTCTCTAGCTACAAAGCATGACATCTACATTTATGTCCTCCCCTAGGGGAAAAAAATCACTTCCACCCATACCTTTTGAACTTGACATCCCAACATACTATGCATGTACCTTCAATAGTAATAATCACTTGTGTCTACATATTTACCTATTGTAACTTGTATTTTTTACCTTTATGGGTTAGATTTTGCCATGTTTTTTACTCATCTATACACAGGGAAAATTTTAAGAACCACCCTAAATTTATATGTATAATAAATGGGCTAATCCCCATGATACATAGGAAAAATGGGAGGTGATTTTATCAATAATATAATATTTATATATAATTTTTTTGGCGAATCTCTCACCAAATTATATTATCTTGTACAGTGATGGAGAATTTTTCACTGAATTATAAAATCTTGTAAGATCTTGGCAAATATTTTACTGAATAATAAAACTTTGTGAAATCTTGGCGAATGTTATGTTAAAGTATGAAACCATATATGATAATACGAAAACATATTCATTAAACTGTAATATACTAACATACATGTTTAGAAAAAAGAAACATAATTTTCTCTTCCTACAAATAATGTTCCAAGTTTCAGTGGTTGTGTTTGTCAAGGTTCTTACAATACACTCTTTCATATCCTTCTATTAGTTTTGATAATAATTCTACAACAAAATTATTGTAGGTGTTGACATTGACAACAAGTTCTGTCAAGGTAGGAGAGATTAATCTTTTCTCTACAACTTTTGTCAAACTACCACTTTTTTCAAGTTATCAAATTTCTTTCTTATTCCATAGACTCCAACTGCAAGATAAAAAACCACATCAAGTTTGTTTACCCCAACAGGCCAACAAGTAGCAAGCCCCAACTATATTATATAACAAAATATTAGGTATCCCAAAGGCTTGAAGGGGATCTAATTGAAAGAAGTGACCATTGTGAGAATCCTTCCAATCAATATATGAATATATAAATGTAGATTTATTATTATTTTAATTGGAAATCTTCAATTAAATAATAAAATTTAATTACGTCTCTCCCAATCTAAATTGCTTATTAGCATAATTCACTACACTCATTGTAAAATGTAGATTAATTTCCTTTTTTGGTGAACAATCTCCACCTTTTAGGAAAATATGGTGTAGTGGCTCCAACCCCTATAGATCATTGGGACAAACTAAGAATAGCACAGAAGATGAAAGGTTGTACAAACCAGCTTATTTTTCAAACAACTAATCCAACATCAGTACCTAAACTTTTTCATGAAGATATCATATTGAGAACGCTTGAAAAATGGTGAGAAATCCTCTGTGAGGGTGATGCAGAAAGAGTGATAAGGTTTCATTGTTTTGAATTTTATTTGGTAAATCAGAAAAAGTAAAAAACCAATATTAATGGAGATATTGGTATTTTTTACTAAATTTTGTGAAGTGACTAAATGTAGCTTTAACCATTCACCTTAAGATGTTTTACAATATTTTCCTAAGTCTATTTAATATCTTCATTATCATAAAAACCAACCTATATCCATCTTAACTCCACATCTACCACTCTTAGGGGGATGAAATCTATTTATCCCTCTGAGCACTTGCTAGACCCAGAATTAAGATGGATCTAGGATAGAATTTCCCCTTTAAATAGTCTATGCTCACATGAATACCATG
>APFE030476021.1:0-18755 GCA_000404065.3 Pinus taeda | reverse complement strand
GAAATTGAAGAGGAGGATGTTGTGGATTACCTGGAGGTGACGGCGTTCGATTCCGACGGTCTTATTTTCCGCAATCCGCACGAGAAGTTTCTTGCCAAAAGCTCTTTTCTCAACCTCAACAGTAAAATGGTAAAAATGACATGGTAAAAGGTCTTTTTATAGGTGTTTTGGATAAATAAATGATATTTTTGTTTATTTTTCACCATGAAAGGTCTTTTTATGCATTTTTGCCCATCTTAAACAGGTATGAGTAATGTTTCGCTTTTGTGCAGGACAAAGGGACTTTCAGGGAAACTTGTCACTCTTTCACAAAACAGACAACAGAGTCATCTTTTAAGCCCTTTTCTGACTCCTAAAAACTGAAAAGATTGCCGAGCGTTTCTTTTACACTCGTTAAAACGGAATTAAAAGACGGTCCTCTTACAGCCCTTTTCTGACCGAAAAAACAAGAAAGATTGCCGGATTTTTGTCGTTTCAAATTCGATATTGGAAATAAAACGACGTGTCCTTGATCGCTTTTTACTTTTCAGGTCAAAGACACTAACTATGAAAATATCCTTAGTCGCAAGATCAAGCGGTTCTCCTAGGTATTATTTTATACTTTTTCGGGCTTAGGAGACACAAATTTACGAAAAAGTCCATTCTGGAGTCTTCTAAGTTTTTCAGGCTCTTTAAATATGAAAAACGCCGAGTTTCTCCTATACTGGACTCGTTAAAATTTCACAGTAAAGGACCTGTTCTATTACAAACAGGAACGGACCACTCCTTCTTAGGGTTCGCATCAAAAACTAATTTGGACTCATCCGAAGGATGAGCTTACAAACAAGCATATGTTATCCTCCTCAAGCTTGTAAAAAATAAAGAGGTACTTGCCAGAAATGGTGGGGGAAAAATGAGACGAATGAGCCTATTTGATATCTTTTTGTCTCAAGAAAACCTTACTACCGCTCTTGAACATGACACTTGTTCATTCACCTGGGTTGGGAAATCCTTTACCTCACAGTTGACCAAAATCACTTGACATTTTTTAGCCGGATTATGGGAGTCGACTTTGAGTCATTTATCACTTGACCTTAGCAGTGTATGATAGTTAGGTTGAAATGGTAACTTACACGTGTTGGCAAACATTGCTAAACTATGAGCTTGCATATTATGTTTCCTTGGGATGACTACAAGCTTATTTTCTAGGAAAGTATTCATTATTTCTACAATTGTTCCTCTATAAAGACTTAATCTAGGATCTATGGTCATATATTAAACATTAATTTGTTTTATAACCAATTCTGAGTCTCCCAAAATAGAAACTCTTTTGGCTCCTAAGTTCCTAACTAGTTTAAGGCCTAAAATCGGGGCTTCATACTCGGCCATGTTGTTGGTGCATTTGAAATTTAGTCTGTAAGCATGGCCGTCTGAGTGATCATTCTCCAGACTGTAAATCCACACTCCTGTTCCTGCTCCTAATTTATTCACTGATCCATCAAATTCAAGGTTCCATAATATCTCATGTTCATCATTCTCACTGTTTGGGTGAATAAAATTGTCATTGTTTGAGGTGTTTTGATCATCTTTTTTATCAGAAAGCTCTTGAGTTTGGATAGTTTCATTTTTAGTTGTAACTACAATTTCTTTTGGTTCTGAAACAATGTTGTTTGAAGTAGTTTGTTGTGTTTTTTCAGCATTATACAAAATAAAAGAATCAATGTTAGAATGCATGGAGTAGATAGGAAAGTTTTCAGGCCTATCCTAGCTACTCACTACATATTTCATTAGGGTGTCTCTGTAGAACTTTTTATTTTTTCCAAAGACTGAGATTGTGGCATATGAAATGTCAAGTTGTAAAGATCCTTGGAGTTTAGCGCCCATGATCTAGACAATAACATGCCATATTTAGGTGGGATGTCAGCAACAACTATATCCATGAGGATACTCATAGCAGGATATTGTACTAAGGAAACACACAGGTCTTTGATTAGTTAGGTTGAAATGGTAACTTACAAGTGTTGGCAAACATTGCTAAACTATGAGCTTGCATATTATGTTTCCTTGGGATGACTACAAGCTTATTTTCTAGGAAAGTATTCATTATTTCTACAATTGTTCCTCTATAAAGACTTAATCTAGGATCTATGGTCATATATTAAACATTAATTTGTTTTATAACCAATTCTGAGTCTCCCAAAATAGAAACTCTTTTGGCTCCTAAGTTCCTAACTAGTTTAAGGCCTAAAATCGGGGCTTCATACTCGGCCATGTTGTTGGTGCATTTGAAATTTAGTCTGTAAGCATGGCCGTCTGAGTGATCATTCTCCAGACTGTAAATCCACACTCCTGTTCCTGCTCCTAATTTATTCACTGATCCATCAAATTCAAGGTTCCATAATATCTCATGTTCATCATTCTCACTGTTTGGGTGAATAAAATTGTCATTGTTTGAGGTGTTTTGATCATCTTTTTTATCAGAAAGCTCTTGAGTTTGGATAGTTTCATTTTTAGTTGTAACTACAATTTCTTTTGGTTCTGAAACAATGTTGTTTGAAGTAGTTTGTTGTGTTTTTTCAGCATTATACAAAATAAAAGAATCAATGTTAGAATGCATGGAGTAGATAGGAAAGTTTTCAGGCTTATCCTAGCTACTCACTACATATTTCATTAGGGTGTCTCTGTAGAGCTTTTTATTTTTTCCAAAGACTGAGATTGTGGCATATGAAATGTCAAGTTGTAAAGATCCTTGGAGTTTAGCGCCCATGATCTAGACAATAACATGCCATATTTAGGTGGGACGTCAGCAACAACTATATCCATGAGGATACTCATAGCAGGATATTGTACTAAGGAAACACACAGGTCTTTGATTAGGCCTAGACACTTTACTTGACTTGAATCAAATGAAAATAGGTCCTCGTAAGGTCTAGTAATGTCCAAATTTAATTTTTCCATAACTGATTTAGGCATTAAATTGTGTGAAGCACCAGAATCTAAAATTGCATTGTGTAGGATTTTTTCATGAATGCTAAGGCTAATATAAAAGGGTGGTACCCCTCCTTCTAGTGGTTTTCCATTAACATCAGGACCGAAGATAAGTTCTGGTTGATCATCAAACAGGTTGACAGAGTCTTCATTCTCAACAAAGTTTAAGGTTTTGTTTATTTGTGACTTATACGTTTCGCTTTTATTCAGTTATGTTAAGGGAATTGATATTTTTAGTTTAACCACCTCTGCTCCCAAATTGAAAGGCAAAGAGGCTTTCTCTATTTGAGGGCTTGGAATTTTCATAACAGGAGTTTGAGTGGGTTGTTCTTCTTTCTCTGTGTTTGAAGTCTTTTTGTTTGGATTTTATAATATAATGTTTGGAGATTGTTCCACTGTTTGCTTGGAGGGGATCGAAGTGGAATGTTGATCAATAGGGGGTTGATTTGGGGTTATATCTACAATGGTGGGACTAAGAGGGTTCTGGTTTTCTCTAGGGAGGATTTGGAGAGTTTTAGTAACTCGGGCTGGTTTAATTTTCTTGGGTTGATTGGTTACTGTTTTATTGGTCTAGATAGGAGTATCAGTGTTCTTTTTACTCCTTATGTTGTATTGTTTGTGTACCTCAAAAATGGCAGAATCATACCCTTCTTTGTAATCAAATGATTCTCTGGACTAGGTCTGCAATTGCTACAACATATGCATTTCTTGCTCATCTTGGGTCAAGAAGACAGTTTCATCATCATCCAATCCCATCAGGTTGATGTGTGTGTCTTGTCTAGGGTCCTCTGAATGAGATGTTTCAGCGTAGTTTTCTTGAAAGGGAGATCTAATATTTTGATCAGGTCCATTATTCCTTGTATTCTGATTTTGATTCTTTCTAAAATTTGGGTTTTTGACAGGAGGTGCCTGTTGACTATCCCATTGGGGCTTCCTCTCAATGTTCTTTGTCCTATCCAACAATTTTTCCATATCCTTGGTTAGGAAATATATTTTAAGGTCAGAGGATGAGGCTTCATCTTTGGTAGGTCCTCTCCTTTCGTTTCTAACCCTATCTCTTTTTGTTAGCAAGTTGGCTTCTACACTAACTATTACACTCTCCATGTCTTATAAAGTTGGAGGATTTCTCTCTCTAAGTTGGAATGCCATATCAGTATCAAACCCGCCAGGAAACTTTATCAGTGCTAAGTCAGATTGGGGTCCTAGATTGACTGATATTGCATTATATATATTGTTAAATCTGGTGCAATAATCCAGGACTGTTTCATTTGGTCCTCTTTTAATGTTTTCGTATTATGAAAGGATCTGCAGAGGATTCTTTTTCTTTTCCCATATATTTAAATTTTTTTGATAAAATACATCTAAACTATCTATGCTATTAGCAGGTAAAGATCTAAACCATTTCCTAACATCACCAGCTAGAGTCTAAGCAAAAATTATAATTTGAACATCTCTAATATCAATTTCATGCAATTCAAAGTAATCTATCATTTTGTTTACATGTTGCTGTGTTGTATAAGGTCATATGCCATCAAGTTGGACATTTTTGTTCTAGTAGTCTTGTGTCATGGCACCTAGCGGGGAAAGTAATACAAGAGGAGCATATCTATTTGCCACGGCTCTAAGTTGGGCAGGGCGAAGAAGTGGGATTGGGGTCCCAGGAGTTGATACAGTGGTTGATGGAGAAATAGGAATAATAGGTGTTTGATGGGTAATGGTAGGCTGGTAGGGAAGTGAAGGTACAAATGGGGTGAGGAATGTATCTCAGAGGTGGAAGGGAATAATGGTGAACTCAAGGGAGTTGAAACCGGTTCAGAAAGCTCAGGGATCTTAACAGTGGTCAGGGACGACTGAGGGGAATTTAGAATATACTCATCAATTGACTGGTTTTCCTTCTGGACTTCAAGATCTGCAATAAACTTTGGATCTAGAACTATGTCATCGAGTGCACTTTCAGACCTAGTTCTAAATAGGGAAAGGTCAAATGACTCATCAAAGGGGAGGTCTTCTAGAAACAACCACTCATCAAGGCATGAATCTGCTTTGATTGAAGGTGTTGGACTTACTAAACTTTCTTGTCTTTTGGATCTTCTCAAGATCAGGTTGGGATTATCCACTACATGGGCAAGGTTTGGATCTGGATTATAGTGAGTTCTCGTTGAAGCCAGATTTCAAGCTTTTCTAATTACTTTCTTTTTGTGAAATTTTGTAAATAACTTCAAATAAACCCTCTAAGAGGCTTGAAATAAAGATTTTAAATGTTCTCAAAAGTTTATTAAAACTAAGGGTTTGAATCCCTAGTGTTTTCGCCACTATGTTATCACTCAAAATTTTTCCCTAAAAGTTATTAGAAGAGGAAAATTACTAAGGTAACCACAAACCAATGTTCAGATTCAGGTCGTAGCCAACCTAAGTCTAGAGAGGGCTCTCTCTTTATAATTTAGCTTTCTATTGACGATATTTTAGGCTAGTTATTAATGTTCATGCAGTTTTGATTTTGGTTGGGTGGTGGAATTCTAGGAGCAGATGGATAAAGCTAGCTCTTCAATCCATTGGGATATGGAGTCAATAAAAGGATAACATAACCGAATCAGATCATTAAAGGGAATGTTCACAGGGAAGTCTAGCAAAGAAAAAGGAAAATCTTTAGGGTCTAATGGGTGAAATGATTCTAACCAGGGTGAAAGGGCACTTAAGAATCCTTGGATGCGGATCATAATGAGGAACAGGGGTGATCATAAACAAAGGGAAATTAAGAATCCTTTTCTATATATATCAAAAGGGAAACTACGGAAGCTAAGGAGCAGTTAAGAATTCCCTAGCTAAGATAGTTTACCATAAAACATTCAGAATGTAAACAGTCAAGACAGAGTGTAGTCAAGCAATTTCTGAAATATCATTCCTAGTTACACATTGAGATTGTAGAGAAACAAACAAGATTATGAAGAAACATAAGAAGACAACAGTAAACATGAGAGAAAACTTATTTGTATTTCGATTTACACAAGAATCCTATAAAATATATGATCTTTATTGCTTGATCCAGCAAGCCAATCCAGTCATTGATACAATAGAACTTTGATTTGAGAGAAAAAGTCTATAGAAATGTCTTGGAATCCACACTAAATACTTCAAAATGTGAAGTATTTATACAAAAAAATAATTACAAAATATCTCATAACAATTTGAGATTTAATCTAGGGAATCAAAATATCTTCAAGCTTGAAGATAGAGATAGATGGAAAAATGCATCATGTTGTCCCTTTTATTGTGGTAGTGATGGTTGTTGTAGCTGAGTTGTAGCCCTCTAAGTTGGCTGATAGCTGTACTATTTCTACACTAGAATCTTCTTTACTTTTAATCTTTCACTAATAGGCAACTTTCTAAAAAACGTTTTATAGTAAATCTGTCATTTTCTCCCACCATTCTACCTTAGGTAATTTCACCTTTAACATTCTTCTATGAATTTCGTCTGCCTCAGTATAGTTTGAAAGTTTGGCTTTGTGACAAATAGGTGTTTGATTTCATTCTCTAAGAAGAACAAGTTTGCAAAAGTGTCATATAGTACTTTCCCTATTAGCAAGTGTTTGATAACTGAAGTGCTTGCTTGTTCCTTTGTAATTCCCCTTAGTCTATCTCCATAATCCAGTTGTATCATAAGTTTATCATTAATGACCATTGGACTTGGAAGACCTTTCTCCCTCAAAAACTGAAATTTAGCCATGAACCTGTCAATGGATGCCTCCATGTTTTGACAAATTTCTTCCAAATTTAACATAAGGTTTCTTTTAGAGAGAACCTTTCTGATTTCCAAGATAGCTTATGCCCTATCTTCTATGTCAAGCTCATGGAGCTCATATCTACTTTTGTTGTCTAGGAAGTGGATGAGTCGATTGGCATCCTCAGGCATATCGCCCAAAGCTTCCCTTACCTTTTGGATAGCTTCAGTAGCTATCTTCACTAGATCTGTTTGCTCAAATATAACTTGAAATGATGGAAAAATATCATTGATAAATTCAATGATATTGGCGCAGAGCAACTCTTTGGTCTTTCCTAGTGGTTTTTGCAGTGTCAAATCTTTCTCTAAGACTTTGATTCTCTCACCCATCCTTTGGGCCTTCTGTGTCTCTTCTCTTTGCTGAATTTGGGCAAGCTTACAGTCAGTTTCTAAGCTTTCCACTTTCTCCTTTAGCCTTTTGAGCACTATTGCTTGGATTGACATCTCCTCCACGACTTTTACTAGCTCTGTTGTTTTCTCTGTTGGTGTACCTACTGCTGTAGTGGATTCAGTTGCGATAGGTAGTGTTGTGGCAGGTGGAGCTGTAGGTGCGAACGATGCTACCAATGTAGAAGGGACTACAGTAGAAAAAGTGGGAATGGGAGTCCTAGAAGTGGTGGCCAGGTCACTTTTTTTAGACTAAATCAAGGTGTCTAACTCCTTCTCTATCTCTTTTAGTTGGTCATTTAGCTTGAGGACCAAGTCCATGAGCTCTTCATGTCCTTTTTGTGCCTCCAGGACTTCTACTGTTTGTGGGTGATGCAACTGGGGAATCTTGAGCTGCTTCTTCAGAGCAGCTATATCATCATTCTTCTTCTTTATTAATTTTTCTCTGGCCTTTACATATTTGGGATCATGTCCCAATTCAATGACTAAGTCCTCTAAGGACTTGATTCTCGTATATTTGGCCTGTGAAGAGGCCTTCTCCAACTGGAATTGTGCTGATATATTATTCAAGGAGTTTTGCAATTGGCGGGAAGTGATGACTTTCCCTGTCAAGGTGAGTAAATCATCTCCCCTATCTGCTTGTGTAGCTCAATCTAGTCAATAGGATGAATGTCCTTTGCCAATACTTCGAAGTCTATATTTTTGAAGTTTTTTGTTGTTCTTGGTTGCTAAATAGTGGGTTTCATGAATGTCATCTACATTTTCACCTCTTTGACATCAAAGGCTGACATAAGCCTTGTTTGATTGGTAGGGGTCATCTTTAAATACTGTACATAAGTTTCGGCTTTCAGCCTCTCATTTCTGGCTTTTATTTCTTTGTATCTCTCTTTGATATCCTGGTCTTTGTCTACTGGCATTCTGAAAGAGGATACCTCCACACTTTGTTGTATTTCCAATATCTAAGTATGTGATGTGGAAGGTTCTAAGGTACCTCCAGAGGGAGTGGGATGCCTACTCCCTCCTCTTTCTCTGTTTGTGACCTCAACTATTTCCTTTGTATATTCCTGTTCAGAGACAAGATTTACTCTTTGTCTTTTAGCTTGGCTAGTCTCTGCATAGGCCTGTGATGTTTCTCCTCCTGAAGTAGTGGCCCCTTCCCTGTTGGCGGGTACGGGTGAACAGTGGTTTGTTTGTCGTGTATTAGAGTGAACAATGGTTAATTTGGCGTGTAATGGGTAGGCGGTAAGTGGTTTCCATCGAACCGCTTTTGGGCGCTCAGTGGTATTGGGGGGAGGACGCCCAATTCCATATATTGAGCGACACGTAGCCTTAGGGGCCCAATGAAAAACATCTCTTTTCGGGTGGGTAATGTTCGGACATTGGGCCTATCCGAAATGGATGAGGACCGTCAGATGTGGAGGGGAGCGATCGGGTAGTGGAGTTGCACGGAGGGTAGTGGGGGGGCCCGGTGGGTGATTAAGTGCGCAGTTTTCAGTTAATGGGGGATTAAGGCAGGGTTAAGGTGTCGGGGTCATTAGTGGAGAGTTTAATTAGGTTTTTTACTAACTTAATCGCGGATCGATTAGTTAGTGGGTTCGGGGTAGAAAATCATAGTTTGTATAGTTAAACTAGGGTAGGGTTAATTAATATTTTGGGTGTTAAATATATATAGGAAACAAGATTTTGTTTGGGATTTAATAAATATATTATTAATTAGTCAAATGAGCAGAAAGGGGCAGAATACCCTAAGTATATGATATTTCATGTTTTAATGATTTTCCGATAATAACATAAAAACTTAGGTATAATGTTTTTGTGGGTTTTTGATGTGAAAATGAGTCATGTGGGGGAACAAATACTTTTCCTAGGTAAAAGTAGTTTAACCTTAGGAAAAGAGTATTATTAGGGAAAATGAATGAACTGAAGGGGGGGATGAATTTTTATGAGGGGTTTTAGTACTTATTGCCTATAAGTCATTGATCCGAGGGTCCGATCCCTCCAAAAGTCAGGGAAATGATCTGAGCCTCTTTGACTTAAAGGTTTTAGTATGGACTTTATTGTGGAAAATTAGTTAAGTAAAAGGTGAAATGAATGAGAGGAGTTAATTAATTTCCTTTGATCTTTAATTTCATGCTTTTTTGTCCATTTTTCTATAGAACTTTGATGATGGAAAAGATAATAAACTTGCTCTTGTCTAATCAATCACCATACTTCTGCAATATTTTTACTACTTACCCATCTACTAGGCCTACCATTTTTTACTTCTCTTTATTAGGGTGCATTTAAGCTAGCAAACCCTTATCAAACATTTTTCTTTTTCTTTACAACAATAAACTAACTAAATCTAACTTTATTACATCCAAGGGCTCAGATTAAATAGTTGAGCTCCTTTTTTTTACTCTACCTATCTAATTATCTGCCAAGATTAAACAGTTTGGTTAGATTTTTATTTTGTATATATAGACATGAAACTTAAAACATGAAATAGCCAAGCTTAAACATTTTGACGATCATGGATTGTGGCAAATATTACAAGCTACACACAATCATTTATTCTACATAAAAGTAAAATAGCAGTGGCATTTTGACTTTCTCACTTTCATCGTCTTTTTCCTTTTCTTGGGGTTCATATTTTTCATCTTTTTTGACCTTTTTGTTCTTTTTCTGCTTTGATTTTTCTTTTAGGACATACCCTCTTTACATTTTTTTATTTTTTTTTAATATGGAAAACATTTGTAGAAAGAAAGGTATGTACATATTACAGGTTTAATCTCAGTTATTAAAAAATTATGACTCCTATTGGTATAGGAACCTAATAGTGGCTCCAATTGGGGATGGAATTTCCTGGTGAAATGTCAAGAACTTTGTAGATTAATGGCCTTCTAAATTTCTGTGATGTTACCCTACAACATTTCCGTTTTGACTTTTCTACATTATTACTATTTATGACAATAACATTTTCGAAGCTTAGGGCCTTCTCTTCGGGCTTCAACTTCAAATAATCACCATCCAATCAACTCTAGACTTTTGAAAATTAAAGTATATACAAATGATCAGTAAAATCATAAAATAGGTTCGATGTTGTGTTTGAGCATTCGACCGTTAACTGGTCCTCCTTTTGCTTCTGTACCATCCATTTCTCTGAGGAAGAAAGCATTATTACCCCTGAAAGAATAAATGATATATGGGTCTTTCGATAGGAAATCAAATTTCCCATGTTTACCTTTATCCTCTCTTATTGAATCCCCTAGGTAAAAATCTTCTGCCTTAGTTCTTTTATCAAAAATTTTCTTGATCCTTTCCTACACAACTTGAGATCTAATGTACACTTCTTCTCTGCTTTGCTGCAAATGAATTGTGTGGTTGATTCTCCTTTGGATGTCATTTGGTTCAACCTGCAACTCTTGGAGCATCTTCATCACTGGTGTTCCCAAATAAGATGGAAAAACAACTTCCATTTCATAAAATAATTGATAAGGACTAATACCAATGGATTTTTTTGTGGTTAGCTTGTCTGCCCATAAGGAATTTACTAGATTTTTGTTCCATGTTTTCTTGTTATCCTCCAACAATTTTTTGATGATATTTACCAGACTTTTGTTTGAGGACTCTGCTAGTCCATTTCCTTGAGGGTAATAAGTTGTGGAGTGACCCAGGGTTAGGTGATACTTGTTACAGAAATCAATCATTCTTCTGGATTTGAAAGTTGCTGGATTATCAGTGATGATTTTGGTTGGGCACCCAAATCTAGATAGGATGTTGATCTCAATGAAGGTTATTATAATGGTGTCAGTGGCTTGCCTTGATGGTATGGATTCTATCCATTTAGTGAAATAATATGTAGCAGTGAGAATCCATTTGTGTTGGGCAGAGGAGGGTGGATGAATTTCACCAATGTAGTCAAGACCCCTTGTTGAAAAGGTGCTTCAGCAGAGATTGGTTTTAGTAGCAGGTGTAAAATATTTTTCTTTCCTTCAAAAATATGACATTTATGACATGAGGTTGCAAATTTCTTTACATAAGAAAAAAAAGTAGGCCAATAGAAACCAACTCTAAGAATCTTGTCAGCAGTGGTTTTCTAGTGAAGATGTCCTCCACAGTCACCTGTATGAAATTCTTGTAACACCTTGTCAGATGCTTATTTCAATAAACAGTTAAGAAGGATACCTTCATGGTTCTTCCAAAACAAAGGATTGTCAATTATGCAGAATTTTAAAGATTTCATTTTTAAAAATCTATTTTTGGTCCTGTATAATTCTGGAGGAGCTTGTAGATTTTGTAAAACATATATGATGTTGGCATACCATGGTGATTCAATAAAGGGCTAGTTGATTGGTGGAGTCACCATCTCCTCTTCATTATCGAGTTCTGCAATAAAATTTATGTCTAAGGCCTGACAGTTTGATTTAGCCATGAGCTTGGCTAAACCTTGGCCTTTGATTAACTTTGTTGGTTTGATTTCCAAGTCATGTTCCAAAATGGTAGCTATCCATTTCCCTCTTTTTCCATCTCGACCTTCCTG
This sequence comes from Pinus taeda, assembly GCA_000404065.3. Taxonomy (NCBI): domain Eukaryota; kingdom Viridiplantae; phylum Streptophyta; class Pinopsida; order Pinales; family Pinaceae; genus Pinus; species Pinus taeda. Next base: position 7,101 of record APFE030476021.1, on the reverse strand, counting down.
AGTTAGGATGTCATTGACTACTGAATTAGGGACATAGGCTACTATGTGAGAATATAAAATGTAAAATTTGAAATTTTTAATAGCTTTGACCAAAGTGAAGGCTTGTTTTTCCATTATGTTGTACTTTAAGGGGGCATCCCTCAAGGATTTGCTAAAAAAGGCAATAGGTTGTACATAACCCTGATCATTCTTCTGCAGTAGGACTGCAACAATTGTGTGTTCTGATGCGAAGGAAAATATAATGAAATTCCTATCAAACTTTGGACTGACCAAAACTGGTGTTTTTGTTAAGGCTAGCTTAATGTCTTCAAAGGATCTCTTAGCTTCAATGGTCCATTTTATGGTCAAATCTTTCTTCATTATGTTATTTAATGCTCTAATTAATTCTACTAAATTAGAAATAAATCTCCTAAGAAAGTTGATTTTTCCTAAAAAGGCTTGTAGTTCCCTAATGCTCCTAGGATGTTGTATTTGTAAGATGGCTTCAATTCTTGCAGGATCTATTCGGATACCATCTTTTGAGATTATATGGCATAATAACTTTCCCTCTTCTAGTCTAAATAAAGATTCTTTGGGATTTAAAGAAATTCCATACTTCCTACATTTGATGAAAACCTATCTTAGATGATGTAAGTGTTGTTTATCAGATTTTGAGAATATAGTGATGTCATCTAAATATATTACTAGGAATTCATGAATTTCCTTAGCAAAATCTATGTCCATGGCCCTTTGGAAAGTGGCCCCTGCATTCTTTAATCCAAAAGGCATTTTCAGATATATGAATGTGCCCCAAGGAGTAGTGAATGTTGTTTTAGCCTGGTCGTCTCGGTGAACTAAAATCTGATTGTAACCAGAAAACCCATCCAATAATGAGATTCTGGTTGACCCTACTACCCTTTGTAAGATATGATCCATTTTAGGGAGGGGGTAATTGTCTTTGAGTGAAACTTTATTAAGATTCCTGAGATCAACACAAAGTCTGATCTCACTAGTTTTTTTCCTTGTGGGCACCAAGTTCGAAACCCAATCAAAGAATCTAATTGGCGCTATTATCTTGGCCTCATACATCCTTCAGATTTCCTTTTCAATAGAAGGCAATAGGATTGGATTAATCCTCCTAATCTTTTGTCTGTAAGGTTTATGATCTCCTTTTATGGGGATGGTGTGTTGTATGATGCTGGTGTCATAAGATTTGAGGTCCTCATAACTCTAAGCAATGACATCTTGGAATTCCTTTAATAGTTCAAGGTTTTCTCTTTTTCGGTAGGAGGCAAGGACTTTAAAAGTTTAAACAATTTTGGATTTTCCTTACTGCTTATAATACACTCCTCAATATCAGATTTTAAGGGTTCCACCTTTGGCTTTCTAGGGACATCATTTAAATCAAACAAGTCTTCCAAAGGAGTTAATCGTTTGGGCAAAAATTTGTCTTTGAGATTAATGATTTCAGAGTCTTCATTAATTATCTCATCAATTTCAACTTGCTTTAGGTTTTCTACATCTAATTTTGTAAATTTAGTGGGATGAGATCTATCTATCTTTTCATATTCTATTTCATTAATTTCTATTTCATCTTTTAAGTCACGATATAATGTTATGTCAGTGTCTATATTACTATTTACAAATTCTTCTTCTAAAGTTAAGAAATTGTTTATCGGTTGATCATTATCAAATACTTGCCAGTTTTTCAAATTATCTAGGATAGTGGGTTTGTGTTGACCTCAATAGTGTATTGATAGTTAGGTTGAAATGGTAACTTACAAGTGTTGGCAAACATTGCTAAACTACGAGCCTGCATATTATGTTTCCTTGGGATGATTGCAAGCTTAGTTTCTAGGGAAAGTATTCATTATTTCTACAATTGTTCCTCTATAAAGACTTAATCTAGGATCTCTGGTCATATATACAACATTAATTTGTTTTATAACCAACTCTGAGTCTCCCAAAATAGAAACTCTTTTGGCTCCTAAGTTCCTAACTAGTTTAAGGCCTAAAATCAGGGCTTCATACTCAGCCATGTTGTTAGTGCATTTGAAATTTAGTCTATAAGCATGGCCCTCTGAGTGATCACTCTCTAGATTGTGAATCCACACTCCTGCTCCTACTCCTAATTTATTCACTGATCCATCAAATTCAAGGTGCCATAATATCTCATGTTCATGATTCTCATTGTTTGGGTGAATAAAATTGTCATTGTTTAAGATGCTTTGATCATCCTTTTTATCAGAAAGCTATTGAGTTTGGATAGTTTCATTTGTAGTTGTAACTGCAACTTCTTTTGGTTTTGAAAAAATGCTATTTGAAGTATTTTGTTGTGTTTTTTCAGCATTATACAAAATAAAAGAATCAATGTTAGAATGCATGGAGTAGATAGGAAAGCTTTCAAGCCTGTCCTAGCTACTCACTACATATTTCATTAGGGTCTCTCTAAACAACTTTTTAGGTTGTCCAAAGACTGGGATTGTAGCATATGACATGTCAAGTTGTAAATATCCTTGGAGTTTAGCCCCCCATGATCTAGAGAATAACATGCCATATTTATGTGGGATGTCAGAAACAACTATATCCATGAGGATACTCTTAGCAAGATATTGTACTAAGGAAACACACAAGTCTTTGATTAGGCCTAGACACTTTACTTGACTTGAATCAAATGAAAATAGGTCCTTGTAAGTTCTAGTAATGTCCAAATTTAATTTTTGATAACCGATTTAGGCATTAAATCGTGTGATGCCCCAAAATCTAACATTGCATTGTGTAGGATTTTATCATGAATGCTAAGGCTAATATAAAAGGGTGGTACCCCTCCTTCTAGTGATTTGCAGTTAACATCGGGACCAAAGATAAGTTCTAGTTGATCATCAAACAAGTTGACAGATTCTTCATTATCAACAAAGTTTAAGGTTTTGTTTATCTGTGACTTATATGTTTCACTTTTAATTAGTTTTATTAAGGGAACTGAGATATTCAGTTTAACCACCTCTGCTCCCAAATTGAAAGGAAAATGGGCTTTCTCTGTTTGAGGGCTTGGAATTTTCATAACAAGAGTTTGAGTAGGTTGTTCTTCTTTCTCTATGTTTGAAGTCTTTTTGTTTGGATTTTTATGTCTGGAGACTATTCCACTGCTTCCTTGGAGGGGACTAAAGTGGAAGGTTGATCATCAGGGGGTTGATTGGGGGTTATATCTACAATGGTGGGACCAGGAGGGTTTTGGTTTGATCTAGGGAGTATTTGGAGAGTTTTAGTAACTAGGGTTGGTTTGATTTTATTTTATTGATTGGGAACTGTTTTCTTGGTCTAGTCAGGAGTATCAATGTTCTTTTTACTCCTTAAGTTGTATTGTTTGTGTACCTCAAAAATGGAAGAATCATACCCTTGCTTGTAATCGAATGATTCTTCGGACTGGATCTACAATTGTTGCAGCATATGCAGTTCTTGCTCATCTTGGGTCAGGAAGATAGTTTCATCATCATCCAATCCCAGCAGGTTGATGTATGTCTCGTTCAGGGTCCTCTGAATGAGATGTTTCAACATAATTTTCTTGAAAGGGAGGTCTAATATTCTGATCAGGTCCATTCTTTCAAGTATTCTAATTTTGATTCTTTCTAAAGTTATGTTTTCTGGCAGGAGGTGCCTATTGAATATCCCATTTTGCTTCCTCTCAATGTTCTCTATCCTATCCAACAACTTTTCCATACCCTTGGTTAGGACATCTATTTTAAGGTTAGAGGGTGAGGCTTCATCTTTGGCAAGTCCTCTCCTTTCCTTTCTAACCCTAGCTCTTTTTGCTAGTAAGTTGGCTTCTGCATGTCTTCTAAAGTTGGAGGATTTCTCTCTCTGAGTTGGAATGCCATATCAGTATCAAACTTGTCAGGAAACTGTATCAGTGCTAAGTCAGGTGGGGGTCTTAGATTGACTGGTATTGCATCGCATATATTGTTAAATCTGGTGCAATAATCCTAGACTGTTTCATTTGGTCCTCTTTTAATGTTTTTGTATTCTGAAAGGATCTGCAGAGGATTCTTTTTCTTTTCCCATCTATTTAAAAATTGTTGATAAAATACATCTAAACTATCTATGCTATTAGCAGGTAAAGATCTAAACCATTTCCTAACATCACCAGCTAGATTCTAAGAAAAAATTCTAATTTGAACATCTCTAATATCAATTTCATACAATTCAAAGTAATCTATAACTTTGTTTACATGTTGTTGTGCTATATAAGGTCCAATGCCATCAAATTGAACAATTTTGTTCTGGTAGTCTTGTGGCATGGCACCCAGTGGGGCAAGTAATACAAGAGGAGCATATCTATTTGCCATTGCTCTAAGCTGGGCAGGGCTAAGAAGTGGGGTTGCGGTACCAGGAGATGATACAGTGGTTGATGGAGAACTAGGAATAACATGTGTTTGATGGGTAATGGTAGGCTGGTAGGGAAGTGCAGGTACAAATGGGGGTGAGGAATGGATTTCAGAGGTGGAAGAGAATAATGGTGAACTCAGGGGAGGTGAAACTGGTTCAAAAAGCTTAGGGATCTTAACAATGGTAAGGGATGACTGAGGGGAGTTTAGAATATACTCATCAATTGACTGGTTTTCCTTCTGGACTTCAAGATTTGCAATAAACTTTGGGTCTAGAACTATGTCATCAAGTGCACTTTCAGACCTAGTTCCAAATAGGGAAAGGTCAAATGACTTGTCAAAGGGGAGGTCCTCTAAAAGAAACCACTCATTAGGGCATGAATCTAATTTAATTGAAGGTGTTGGACTTACTGAACTTTCTTGTCTTCTAGATCTTCTCGAGATCAGGTTGGGATTATCCACTACTGGGGCAAGGTTTGGATTTGGATTAGACCTAGTATAGTGAGTTCTCCTTGAAGCCAAATTTCAATCTTTTCTAATTACTTTCTTTTTTTGAAATTTGGTAAATAACTTCAAATAAACCCTCTAAGAGGCTTCAAATAAAGATTTGAAATGTTCTCAAAGGTTTATTAAGGCTGAGGGTTTGAATCCCCAGTGTAGTTGACACTATGTTATCACTCAGAATGTTTCCCTAGAAGTTATCAGAAGAGGGAAAAGACTAATGTAACCACAAACCAATCTTCAGACTCATGTCCTAGCCAACCTAAGTCCAGAGAGGGCTCTCTCTTTATAATTTAGCTTTGTATTGATGATATTTTAGGTTAGTTATTAATGTTCATGGGGTTTTGATTTTGGTTGGGTGGTGGAATTCTAGGAGTAGATGGATAGAGCTAGGTCTTCAATCCATTGGGCGATGGAGTCAATAAAACGATAGCATCACTGAATCAAATCATTAAAGGGAATGTTCATAGGGCAGGCTAGCAAAGAAAAAGGAAAATCTTCAGAGTCTAAGGGGTGAAATGATACTAACCAGGGTGAAAGGGCATTTAAGAATCCTTGGACTGGGATCAGAATGAGGAACAAAGGGTGATCATAAACAAAGGGAAATTAAGATTCCTTTTCTATATATATCAAAAGGGAAACTACGGAAGCGAAGGAGCAGTTAAGAATTCCATAGCTAAGATAGTTTAGCAGAAAACATTTAGAATGTAAACGATCAAGACAGAGTGCAATCAAGTAATTTCTAAAATATCATTCCTAGTTACACATTGAGATTTTAGAGAAACAAAGAAGATTATGAAGAAACATAAGAAGACAACATTAAACATGAGAGAATACTTATTTGTATTTCGCTTTACACAACAATCCTATAAAATATATGATATTTGTTCGTTGATCGAGCAAGCCAATCCAGTCATTGATACAATAGAACTTTGATTTGAGAGAAAAGGTCTATAGAAATGTCTTGGAATCCACACTAAATACTTTGAAATGTGAAGTATTTATACAAAAAAATAATTACAAAATATCTCATAACAATCTGAGATTTAATCTAGGGAATCAAAATATCTTCATGCATGAGGATAGAGATAGATGGAAAACTGCATCATGTTGTCCCTTTTATTGTGGTAGTGTTGGTTGTTATAGTTGAGTTGTATCCCTTTAAGTTGGCTGATAGTTGTAGTATTTCTATGCTGGAATATTCTTTACTTTTAATCTTTCACTGATACTCTTTCACTCTGTTACTCTTTGACCCTACTGATTTTTCTTTTACCCATTTCACCTGGCTGCCTGAAGATTTACTGTGGTAACTTTCTAAAGAATTTTTTATAGTAAATCAATCATTTTCTCCCCCCATTCCGCCTCATGTAATTTCACCTTTAAAATTCTTCTGTAAATTTCATCTACCTTAGTATACTTTGTAAAATTTGGCTTTGTGACAAACACGTGTTTGATTTCATGCTTTAAGAAGAACAAGTTTTCAAAAGTGTCATATAGTACTTTCCCTATTGGCAAGGCTTTGATACCTGAAGTGCTTGTTTGTTCCTTTGCCAATCTCCTTAGTCTATCTCCATAATCTAGCTGTGCCATAAGTTTATCACTGACGACCATTGGACTTGGAAGACCTTTCTCCCTCAAAACCTGAAATTTAGCCATGAACCTGTCAATGTTTACTTGCATGTTTTGACACTTTTATTCCTAATTTAACATAAGGTTTCTTTTAGAGAGAACATTTTTGATTTCCAAGATAGCTTCTGTCTTATCTTCTATGTCAAGCTCATGGAGCTCATATCTGTTTTTTTTGTTTAGGAAGTGGATGAGTCGATTGGCATCCTTAGGCATATCACCCAACTCTTCCCTTACCTTTTGGATAGCTTCAGAAGCTATCTTCACTAGTTCTGTTTTCTCAAGTGTAACTTGAAATGATGGCCAAATAGCATTGACAGAGTCAATGATATTGGCCAAGAGCAACTCTTTGGTCTGTCCTAGTGGTTTTTACAGTGTCAAATATTTCTCTTGGACTTTGATTTTCTCACCCATCATTTGGGCCTTTTGTGTCTCTCCTCTTTGTTGAATTTGGGAAAGCTTACAATAAGTTTCTAAGCTTTCCACTTTCTCCTTTAGCCTTTTGAGCTCTATTGCCTGGATTGACATCTCCTCCATGGCTTTTACTAGCTCTGTTGTTTTCTCCATTGGTGCACCTACTACTGTAGTTGATTCAATTGTGATTGGAAGTGTT
>APFE030476014.1:8135-44707 GCA_000404065.3 Pinus taeda | reverse complement strand
ATATCAGTTTACTAACCTAAAATCCTTGTTCCTAATTGGTCAACTCATCCTATTGACAAAATCCATCGAGTTTTGACCCGAGAGAGCCTTCTCATACCTCGTAGGGCTAGCTACGAGGTGAAATGGTTTGATGTAGCCTTGAGAGTTTGTCTATCTCAGCCTAGGTGAATTCCAAGCGCTAACAGTAGGAATATCTCAAACAGACAAACAACAAAGCTCGTGGAGAGGGTTGCACAACGATGACCGTTAGTGCAAAAATAGTGTTATGCATGCAACGCTTGAGAAAGATAATGCAAAACTTGAAAAAACACTTGTACAAGTTAAAACAAACTAAAATTTAGTGGTCATTCAATAAAACGTGCAACGAAACACTCACACAAGGCAAGGAAATAAAAGCGATAGAGAAAGCAACAAAATAATTGAAAAGAAAAACTTACCTGAAAAAGTTGTGACGACTATGCCAAAGGTTCCTAGATGCCTTGGCAATTCTAGAGCTCTAAGATCGAATGTGTAGAATGAGCTCTGGGGTGTTCATTAAATATATTTGGTAGATTCAGGGTTTATGATGTGCACGCTAGAAATCTAGGAAAAAGAGACAAGTGGTAGGAAGTTTCTAAAATCAACTTGCATGTAACTCCTAGTTCTAAAAATAGATCCCTATTTTTAGGGATGATTTTTCTTTTTTCTTTTTTTTCTTTTTTACTTTTTAGGAAAGACTGCAATGTATGCTTGGGAAGATTGCTAAGTTCTAGAGGGAATCGGGCAACTTTCCAGAACATGCATTGGAAAACAACATGAGGAATGCTTCTGCGCAATTCTTAGGTTGAGTGGTTGTGGCTGCCTCTCATGCTCTATGCAATTTCCCAGTTGATGGCAAGTTGCACGCTAGGTCTGCACAATTCCTAAGCTGAAGCCCAGTGTTTGGATGTTCTACACAATTTCTCTTAGCAAGGTTGTTTGTTAGACTACTCTGTGAATTTTTGGAGAGCAGGGCTGATTACCAAGCTGCTCTACACAATTCCTAATAGCAAGGCAAGTTTCCCTATAGGATTGTGTTGTTTCCCAAGATAGTGCAAGAACTGGATGTGAACCAAGTCACAGGGTCAAATTCTGGTTAGTTAGCAAAACAAGTTAGCGAACAGAAGTTGTAAAGTGAAATATAAATTCAAATAAAAACACAAGTACTTGAGCAGTTCAAGACATGCTACTAACATTTTGAGGAGGGAGGCTCCAAAACAAAGCGAAGGAAAATTTTTGGAGTGAAGCTGTAGTCACTACAACAAATGGCTAAGACAAATCTCTCTTCATCCATTCACCCCCATGCCATATTCCAAGCATGAATGTGGGATCTCATAAAACACATCAATCGAAAACCATCTAGGGCTTCCAGAGGAAAACCACCTCAACCCATCAAACAATGATTCCACCTCATGGTCAGACATTACCAAACCATCACCAAATTGGTCTCTATCTAAGCCTTCCAAGGCTCTAGAGCATTTGTTACAACTAAGGCTCTAGGACTAGTAACTCAACTCACAACTGATGCTGGGCTCTAGAGCGTTTGTCTGACCAAGGTTCCAGGACTGGTAACTCAACTGAAGGTGCTACAAGGCTCCAGGAACTAGTAACTGAACCCAAGCTTAGGAAACATGAGAACTATTGGGCAGTGGATCCCCCCATAGCAAGTTTTTGGGGCTTGAAGCCTGAATTTAGGTTAAGTGTAATGTAAAGACCCCACGAAATGCAAGCGCGGAGTGCAAGAGTCTAGGGTTGTCTGCCCTAAGATAATCTAATTTAATGTAAAGTGTGTCAGCCTACCCATGGTCCGCAGACCATGGGATTGTATAAATAGAGCAAGGCTCTAGGTGTAAAGTCAGCCTTAGTTTTGACAAGTAACAGAAAAATGTGAAGGCATGGTTAGAAGTTAGAAGTAGATCTAAAGGTATTGGGTTGTAGTGATAGGTAGAGGCTTTGTAACTGGGTGTGTAGAGGCCTAGTAGAGTCTGCAGCTAAGTACGCAGACCCCTGTAGCTGACTGCACAGGGCAGAGTTGGGATTGTACTTGGACAGAGAATTAATAAAATATAAGTTGATTATGAAATATTGTGTGTCTATGCTTCTATTATATTTATGCATCTCTTTATAGTTTTATGATTGCACACACTTGTTATGAATGTTAAATGATTAATGAGAATATTGGGCCCACACAATTAAGTTAAGATATATAATAATAACACAATAAGGATAAATTATCTGGATAGCCCCTCTTCGCACTCTTTACAGAGCTGCGTGGAAGCAGTTGCATAAGTTGTGAAGGACAAACGTCTACGTGGAGCAGCGCCCACGCATAGGTACGGTTCACAAACCTCCTAGATTTAATCAAGACATCTCTAGGGTGTGGAAACATGGTTCTAGCACCCTCCCATACTACCTCAAGTGAGACCTCAGTCTATGCACCATAGACTGTTGCCGAAAGGGCCAGTAGTTTCAGTATTTGTTTGGCTAAATCACTTCTAAACTTTGGACAAGCCCCAACAAGCCAAAAAATGGTTCTGTTTCCAGGACCGGGATCTACCTAAGGGATGTCTGATATCGTGCCACTGGAACCCAACAAAGAAGTAAATTGAAGAGTGGCTCAACAAGAAGATTCACGAGTTCATGACACAACAAAATAGAACTCCACAGGTATCTGAAAAAAGGTGGTTGGATCACTACGTGTATATAGAAATCCATGAGATCTTCTTTGCATCCTTTACTTATGAACTGTATGAGTGGATCGCGAGGTTAGCCAACAAGCAAGGAAGATATAAGATCAACCAACTGATAGTTTGGAATCCGGAATTAGTGCGCAGACTAGAGGCATCAAAAGATAAGATCACGCGAGCTGTGGACCATTGGCTCAACTGGATAATAGGGGGATTTATCGCTGAGTTTGCGGTAGACACAACTGTGAGCTACAACAAAGCAGAAAAAAGTTTTCTAAAGGGACCACAAGGTAAGTACATTAAATCTTTGAAAACTTGGATTAAGATGTTGTTATGTGAAAAGAGGATTTTGCGAATACATTAATTTTTAGAACGATGCGGAGTGGAAAGATCTACAATGGTAGCAGGGAATTATGAAATAGTCCCTTAATTTCACCTTCACAAGAGAGTGAGGAAGAGCTCGCTCAGGTCTCTCCCAGAAGTGCGGTCAATTTGATAAGGCACTGTATTCTGCAGTTACCACCTCCACCCATGCCACCACCTTCTTCACCTCTTTCACCTCCATTTCCACCCACTCCACCTCCACCAAACCTGCAGTTTATCATGACGAGTGCGATCAAGCTACTCGTATTCAGAGGAGTAGGGAATGAGGATCCAAACCAGTTTTGGTTTGTGGTAAGAGCAGTGTGGGAAGCACAAGGGGTCATGAATGACAACATTAAGAAGGCTACATTGGTGAGCATCTTGCATGATCACATGTTGACATGGAATACCAATCACTCTAATGACCACCCAAATGTAGGGATAGAAGAGATCCATAATGCGTTGAACAGAGAATTTAGCTGGCCAAAATCAGGGACATAGTCAATCATCAGGTTTAAAGAGATCGTGATGCTTCCAGGTGAGACCCCCCAGGATCTAGATCAGTGATTGAAGAGTACGATCCATGAGGCTAATATGATGCTCAAAGATGCATAGCATCATGCATGGTTTGTGGCATCTCTGACATCACACTTAAGGATGGTGCAATCACAAAAGAAACTTTCTACCCAAGCCGAAGTGTTGGAAATGGTGATGAGGTTGCATGAGACACCGATACAGGATTTGTGGCGGAATTTCAACAAATCCATGCACAACTACAAAATCTCTGCCTGGAAATGCGAAGCAGGATAGGGAACCATTGCGAGAGGCGCGCAAGGAAGTTTGGTGCATAAAATACAAAGGCTAGGGCCATGAAAAGGACCACTGTCCAGTATTCGTGAACTACTTGGCAGGAGGGGGGCCAATGTCATTTAGACTAGAGGCACAGGCAGGACTGAGTGTGACACCCACGTTATGGTTTGCAATCTATCAAATAGGAGGAAAACACACAACATATAATTGTCATTTGTTGCAGAAGTATACACTGACACCCCATCAACTATTTAATTTATGTAGGTCAGTGGGCCATGACAATCATACTTGTCACAACTACAAGTTAATGATGGATTGGACCCCAGCCTATAGGATGCAGACAGAAACGCGAGCCCTTGACCCAACTGTAGGGATGGCGTGCGTTGGATTTTAGGGGTGTGGTCGAGGACGAGAAAGAATGGGGCCAGGAAGGAGCCATGAACAATTAATTTGTTACAATTATGGAGGACCAGGGCACTATGCGCATGATTGTACCAACCTGACGAGAACATCTTGTTCCTATTGTGCTTAGTTCGATCATGAAATCATAGATTTTCCTATGTTGATCACCCAGATGCACGAGAAAGGGGTACTCCAACCTCCTTCGACTCAAAATATCCAAATGATGAGGTCTGAACCACGTGAAGAAGACCCAAATGTGAACATGATGCTCAGAAGCAGTGCGACCACAGGGGAGGATAAGGGGAAGCAGCTCGAGGAAGATACATGGGTTCATAAGGCTCCTACAAAGGAAGCTGAGTTTGACCTAGAACGCTTAAAGGAGACATTCATGGAAGCTAAGAAGAGATTCACAGAGACCTCTACTACAGGTAGTAAGGATTAACCAGAGACAGGGATGGATCCTTCTATGCTTACTACCTTTATGGAGACATGTATGAAATTGTTGCGCAATAATAAGGTAGTTATGGGACTACAAGAATTGATCACTAGTGCGTAGGGTCAGGGGAACCACGCATAGTCCAGAAACTGGGAAAGCATGCATTACACACTAGGAGGGAAATGAGATTGACGACGCAGATTGGCAAGTATGAAATGGATTAGGTAATCCTAGACCTGGTTTCAGACACAAATGTATTACCAAAGCAGGTATGGGAATGGATGCGTAGGCCCATGTTACGGTGGTCCCCTATTCAATTACGAATGGCGAACCAACATAAGATTTTTCCAATGGGGAGGTTGCAAAGGGTAACAGTTGATATCGAAGGCGCGAGCACAGAGATGGAATTTGAAGTAATAGAGATTGTCGATGACAGTAATCCTTATCCTGTGTTGCTAGAAATAGACTGGGCCACTGATATGGATGGAGCCATTAACCTGAGGAAGCAGAAGATGATATTTGAGAAAAATCCCCTACGCATAGAAGTTCCACTAGACCAGCCGAAGGAGCGCGCTACACCAGACCAATGTGCAACAATGAAAGTGATGATGAGCTGGATTGTATTTACTAGATAACCGCGTGAGACCAGGAGTGAGTCAACCTGACTACAGATGGGAGAATCTCATGGGAGCGTGATAGTTCCTACACTTTGGATTCAGATGAAGTAGAATGTTGGCAAAACCAGTTACATGAAGTGACAACGCTAAATTGCAACATGATGATTATGATCATTCCATCGCGTGATGACAGAGGCAAGGGAACTACCAACCTATGATGAAGTGATAGCGGTGGATGAATTCCTAGACAAATTTGAAAGCGCAATACTGGAACAATAGCGGTACGGTGCATTGGGATGGCCAGTGTGTGCGACACCCTCACTATAGTGGAGTACACATCAGAATACCATTGTAAACTGGTGTGAATGTAGAAGACGGATGCGCTTATGATTTGTAACCCCCTAGCATCGAACGAGAGCTGGGTAGCTAGGATGAAGTAGCTTGCACGCCAACCTGTGTCGATGGGTGCAGACATGTGTTGTACAAGCACATCCTAGACTAAGGATCAAAAATCACAACCAGACACGATAGCAGGAAAAGTGACACGCACCAAAAATATTCCATGTTGGAGCATTCAAAAATCTATGCAGAATCATGAACAGAGTTTACTAGGCGAGACAAACTGAATGGGACCTCTGTGTACCAACGATTCGATGGGCCTATAGGGCCATAAGCAGAAACCAGAGCGCAAAAGTAATCCCAATGCTGATGAGAAGAGATGAAACCATAAGTGCTGATAAGAATCCCCCTAAAACATCTCCCACAGTTGGGATAGTATGTGAGGACCCGGGTAAAGGAATTATGTAGTTATAGGAAGCCATTCAGTGAGGGAACTTGAAACTTTGCAAACTCGAAGATGATTGGCTATGGCTAAGAAAGAAAAACATGATATTGGACGAACAAATCAACAAACTGGAAACCAAAGTTGCACAAGCATGCTGAGCCGAGAAACTAAGAATGATGGGATAAGGAATAGCCAGCCATACTACTACAGTATAAGAGTTTATGACCCTGCTACCATGGTTGTGTTTGCACCTTACTAGACAAAGTAAACAGGGGAGCACACCGGATAAGGATGAATGCGAGGTGATGATTGGCGCGACGGTAACTAAGGAAGGCAAATTGATGCCTCACACTAGTGGTATGACCACCTAAATATCTGTAGGGAGCACAGTCTCAATGCTCCAAGCAGTTGAAAGAAAGCGTGGGACCATAAAAGAGTCTGCATGGGAGCTGCATGATACGGAGGTTGTACGCAAGGTTGGTATGTCGCAGGGGTCACAACCACACATAAGGGGCTGCGCTGTTGTGCGAGTAGGCTGGGAGGTGACAGTTGGTGTCATTGTTCATGAAAAGATGTCCAATTTAAAACAAAATGGAGTAGGCGGTGGGAAATTAAGACATGAATTAAGAACAATATTTGGGACGATCTACCACCAAGAAGGCATTAATGATGCATAAGTGGGGGGAAGGGATGAATTCAAATTCAAAGGACACTATAAAAACCCCAGGTCTAGTTCCAAGGAAAAACTTGGTTGTTTGAGAATTGATTAAGTACAGAGCATTGAGCATCATGTACTCTTACCATCGTCAAGTGTAGATACAATGATAGCTGCTAGAACAAGAGTGTGATTCGTCAAAGTTACCATGGAGCCCAATATGGCTCGTGAGGAGCCTGGAGAGGCGGTAACTACGCTCGAAGTTCCAAAATCACCATGCACGTCGCGGCCTAGAAAGATAAGAAAATGATAGGGCTAGTCCGTGTATCCCCAAGAAACCCACGGCTTGGCAAATTATCAATGGTGGAGAAGGGAAAAGCCATCACCAATGGAACAATGGAGGAGGAGGAAGACTTGCAAGCCCTGATCGCCCAAATTGAGGTGCAAGATGGTGAGGCAGAGGATGCCTCCCAAAATCATTCCATGACAAATTTACCTCCCTACATCCCCCCATGGAAGGGGAAAGCCAAGGTACCAAATGACCTTGAGGCCACAAAGAGTGTGCTCCAAACCCTGCTCCTCCTTGATGATATAAGGTTTGAAGTTCTGTCGTTCGGATGAATACCTACTATGAAGTTTGAAGATTGGAACCTCACGGACAGTGAGAAGTTCCCACAGTTGGCCGTGGAGAAGTTAGTCAAGCAGAAATGGTTGTGCAGTGTGGAGAAGGCTAGGTTACTCCATCTGCGATGGATACCCCACTACCAAAGCGCACCCATCACTATTTTTTTCATCAAGCAGATGATGTGCCTAGTGCATGATGGGCATCTCTGGCTGGAGGAGCTGGTTCCCATCATGGCCGATCTGATTCATCGATTTTCTCAACTACCAGTCAAAGGAAACGACCTCATGGCTATAGCAGGAAAAAGTAGCAACTTGGCCATCGCAGAAGCTATGAAGGCCAAATATAAACTAGAAAAGAGAAAGCAGGGGTACGCAATAGTAAGTATTAAAGACCAAGGGGTGCACATAGCCACCTAGCTACTGGCCGGCAAGCTAATGAGGAAATGTTGCGTCGACAAAGTACCAGCATATTTGATTGCATTGGCAGAGCAATGTGCAGAGGGGGTCTCGTTCAACTGGGCGCAGTTCCTATGTGACGAATTCTTGACGAACTCCAGGGAGGCACAAGAGTAGGGTAATACCTTCCACTATGTGTGGTTGCTCTTATCCATCTTGTTGGTTGCAGGGGAGCAGCCACCAGACAGCTAGTTTCCCACTACTGAGGGTGACCTGCCTGAAGCTGCAAGGTAGACCTCGCTCTGGGCTATAAAAGACACAAAAAGGATTCATGAAATAAAGGTGTTTTAGGTGTTTGTGGAGGCGAGCATCCAAACCTGGATCAACCGCAGACCACGCTTGTCCCCTACAGTTCATAACAGCCTGCAAAGCACGACAGAATTCAAGGTGAATATGCATAACCTATATATCTAGGTGCACAAGGATGCAACACAAAAATGGGTGAAGCTTCCATTCATTGCAATAGATGACGCAATCTTCGCTCTAATGGAGTCATGGCCTCTAGAGTGGTGTGCCCCGGACTTGGCAGAAATGGAGAAGATCGTAGTTCAGCAACAAAGTTGTGCCTCATGCAGCTGGCTGAGAGGAAGCGCTAGGAACAAGAAGTAGCCACACGGTAGAAGACGGCCAATGCAACAATAGTAGCACAGACAACAGAGACCACAACCGCGCAAACCAGAGAAGCCGAGGAAGGCCAAGAGATGTCCTCGGGGCAGCAGGCCAGGGAAGTGGCGAGATAGGAGGACCACGCAGACCCCAGTACCACATCAATACAACTCAAGCGGCTATGTGACCGAGATAAAATAGCCCCTAGGAAGAAAGGGAAAGCCACAAAGGCATCTATTGACCTGATCACGCTCATAGAAGGTGATCTATTGGGTATCAGCAAAACGCTTCAGGAAGTCATGAAGGGCATGCTCTAAGGATTGCGGATGGAGTAGAACACTGTGTTGGGGGTGCTTAGCATGCAGCTACAAGGTTTACAGGTAGCAACACCCCCAAACAGGCACAATGGCCCAGTATGTCGTAGCAGGAACCGTTGAGGCCGAACAGCCACTCCGTGCTCGTATGGGTAACACCTTCATATTGCTCGAAGGCATGTTAGCTATAGAAAGCGAGGATGACTCAACTGCGATTGGAAGCATGAGTGGTGTCGGCTTGAACTTGGCTACCCTGCCGCACGAAATATTGTACCAGTTGTAGAATCGGCTCATCGCCGAACTACGTGCCTAGGAAGGCCGAGAGATCTAGGTCCTACATGAGCAGAAAATCACCATGGACCAGCTTAGCATCCAGAGGGATGCATTGGTTGCATAGGCTAGCAAATTGGAGTAGGTCGTAGAGGATGCATGCAGGAGCATTCTAGACATGGTCATGCCGACAAAACTACCAGTAGCAAAGCAGGTCCATAGATTGGTGGTCGGAGTCTACAAGGCCTAGGAGGAAATGGCAAAGGTTCAATTGGAGTTGAACTTGCAAATTGTCGAGCTACAATTGAAGGTGTAGCCCTCCACACCCCTAGAAGTCAAAGAGCAATGCACCCGCGCTATTCAGATGGGGTTGGAACAAATTGGCCAAGCGACACAGGGGTGCACTGGGATGTTGGAGCAAGAACTAACCATACTTACACACCTGTAGGAAGACCCAAACCTACAATGCCTAGAGATAGAGGCATGCGAGTTGCAGCAGAAGTACGACAACGTCCAGGGCACCGTGCAGACGGTTTCCCTTACTCAACAACTCGCTAGACTACAACAACCAAGGGCACTAAAGGACCGATTAGATGTAGTGCACCAAAAGGAAGCCCTGCTTAAAGCACGTATCCAGCCATGGATCGATGAAGCATTCACAATCACAGCTACCATTGCAGGGAAGTTGACACAGATGCAAGAACTGTACACAGTTGGACAGGATGTGACCCTGTTCATGAAAGTTCAGAGATACGTGTGCAACAAGTATAACAGGTGGCTGAAGACTATGTTGTAGACACCCAAGCTACGCGAGACCTGCTCCATGGACTTCACGCAAAGATCGCCACACCAGCAGAGTGACTTGTGACGAGTCACGATGATTGTGTTGGGGGCCTGTTGGGCAGCGGATCCCCCCATAGTAGGTTTTTGGGGCTTGAAGCCTGAATTTTGGTTAAGTTTAATGTAAATACCCCACGAAATGTGAGCGTAGAGTGCAAGAATCTAGGGTTGTATGGCCTAAGATAATGTAATTTAATGTAAAGTGTGTCAGCCTACCCATGGTCTGCGGACCATGGGATTGTATAAATAGAGTGAGGCTCTAGGTGTAAAGTCAATCTTAGTTTTGACAAGTAACAAACAAATGTGAGGGCATGGTTAGAAGTTAGAAGTAGATCTAAAGGTAATGGGTCATAGTGATAGGTAGAGGCTCTGCAGCTGAGTGTGCAAAAGCCTAGTAGAGTCTGCAACTCAGTGCGCAGACCCATGCAGCTAAGTGTGCAAGGTGTAGTTGGGATTGTACTTGGACAGAGAATTAATAAAAGATAAGTTGACTCTGAAATATTGTGTGTCCATGCTTCTGGTATATTTATGCATCTCTTTATAGTTTTATGATTGCGCGCACTTCTTATGAATGTTGAATGATTAATGAGAATATTGGGCACACACAATTAAGTTAAGATCTATAATAATAGCACAGTAAGGATAAAGGATCTAGACATCCCCTCTTCACACTCTTTATAGAGCTACGTAGAAGTAGTTGCACAAGTTGCAAAGGATAGACGATTGCGTGGAGCAGCACCCGTGCACAGGCTCGATTCCCGAACCTCCTAGATTTCATCAAGACATCCCTAGGGTGCAAAAACATGGTTCTAGCACCCTCCCATACTACCTTGAGTGAGACCTCAGGCCACGCACCATGGACTGTTGCTGAAAGGGCCAGTAGTTTCAGGATTTGTTTGGCTAAATCACTTCTGAACCTGGGTCAGGCCCCAACAAGCCAACAAGAACCAACCAAGAACAAAGAAAATGAATTGAAAACACCATGGCTATCCAGGAAATGGAAAGACTCAGAAAATCCATTGTCAATGTAGGAAATCCTCCAT
Source organism: Pinus taeda (assembly GCA_000404065.3). Lineage (NCBI taxonomy): Eukaryota > Viridiplantae > Streptophyta > Pinopsida > Pinales > Pinaceae > Pinus > Pinus taeda. Next base: position 33,782 of record APFE030476014.1, on the reverse strand, counting down.
GTTAGTGACAGATCATGACCAATAAACCACACGCATATGACATGCATACCAAAACTAGTCAGGAAAACATACATGCAACTCGATACCTGCAAGCAAAATCTAATGTAGTTGTTGATCCTGATGTCCTCTTGCACTTTCCTACTCTTAATTTTCCTTCTTTCTACAAAACTCCAAGTATCCACACCCTGCAAGAATGCTCCAAGAAACTCTAATTATCAAAGAGTATGAAAGAGAGGGAGAGAATAATGAGAGATCTCCAAAACAGACATGAGTAATAAACCAAAAAAATCCAAAGATGCCTGAAAAACAAGTAAGAAGTTCGATACAAAATAACAAAAGTGTGGATGGCAGATACCAACATGACTTTCGCAAACCAGACAGTGCACCATCGACCGACCAAAGCTTTGAAATCATTACACCAATGCCAACCACTTGAAATTGACTATCTAGCGAAGGAAGCTCTAAAAAGAAGATCACCGATTTGAATTTTAGCCCCATAAGAATATTGTGAATGTACAGGATGAAGAACATGGATCCAAATACTCATTGAGTCCCAGACACCAGGATAAGCATAATAATAGGAACAAAAGATAATAATAATAAATACATCATTACCACCCAAATCACCATTCAAACACCACCATGCAATCCCCAAAATAGAAGTACTGAAGTATAGGACACACTGATGGAACGAGGTTTAAATAACCAAATTTGGAGAAGGGTATCTCCTCACTAAAACACTATCCTTCAGATCTAAGCAAAAACATGTGCATGATTACAAATTTAATGACATGCATCATGTAGTGGATGATCCAACATTCTTCCTTGCCCGAAGAAGGGAATTTAATAGCCCTTGTGGTTGGTTGTACCTCCCAAGGACACTCAACCATGCAACACCATTCCACCCACACGCAAGCATGAAATACAAAGGGATTATCATTTTATAAGCTTATCAATTGATCCACCTATTCAAGATCATGAGGGGCTTATGATGTTTCCCAGTAAATGTTTCCCTTACAGGGAAAATGGTTTATCAAAATCTAAGCATTCTCAAATTCTAAAACTGCATTTCTTTAATTTATGGAAATTAAGGTGGATTTGGCATTTGTCTTTTCGTATTTTACAAAAATTCACATTTGGAACTATCTGAGATAAATATATTTAAGAAGTCTATATATACAAAATTGTTATGTACTTTATACTAATTTTTAGTTTATTTAAACCTTGCAATAGAAGACCAAACTATTATCTTTATTATTTTTTGTTTCTTTTGTTTAAGATGTCACAATTTCCTTCAAAGTCAATTTAACAATAATACTAGTGAAACCATATAAATTAAATGGTCAGTCCATGTAAACATCTATCCATAATAAATATCAAAATGCTTATTTTATCATTCATCTCAAGCTATTAAAATAAAAAATCATCAAAACAAACTAAATTATAACTCTCTTTAAAATTATTATTATATTATTATTATTAATGATAATTTTTTTATATATATATGTTAAACATATATACATTAAAAAAAAAAATGTGCAACAAGATTCTTTACCATGGAGATTTTTAATTTATAAATAGGTTGTGTTACAATACCTTGGTCAATATCATGGCTTATCAATACCACATGCCCGAAAAACCATAATTCATTTCATATGGCACTTGTTCATTTGACATTTTTTTAGTTAATGAGTTTAATTAAAACTAAAAAAAATCATAATTACTTTGAAAACAAATTTCATCCTTTGATGCATATCCTATTGAGAATATTTTAGAATGATATGTGGATATTAAGTCCCTACCATCCAATAAATAGTTACTAGTAATGACATCTTGAACATACATTTTTAAAAAATATGTAACTAGATTCGTAACCATGGACAATCTTAATTTATAAATAGGATTTGTTACAATACCATGGTCAATATCATGGCTTATTAATACCACATGCTCAAAAAAATAATGATTCATTTCATATGACACTTGCTCATACATCTTTTTTAATTAGTGAATTTATTAAAAAAAAACATAATTGTGGAAGGCTTCTTATTTCAACTTAAGGTGGATGAGGATTTGTTGACTTTTTTTATTTTTTTTAATTAAGGGCCTAGATTGATTCTCAAGGGAATCTGCTCAGCATATGCTTACTCTTAATGCTTATCAGTGGTTGTAGTGTATTAAAGAGTTTGTTAGGTTGCATTGACGTTTAATAAATTTAAAAAAATAGATGTGTTGTTCCTCGCCCTCCTATTTCCTAGGGATTTGAGATTATTCCAATTCTAATAAGTTCCTCATTAATATTTATAACATTCATTTCTATATAAGCAAATTTTATTTAGCAAAATGATCCATTACTTTTAATAAATTAAAAAAATTATATTCGTGCCACTTGGCTCCCCACCTACCAATTTCCTATGGATCTGAGATTATTCTAATTCTAATAAGTTCCTTATTATTATTTATAACATTAGTTTATAATTCCTTTTTTTTCTTAAGTTAAAGTTGACCCATAACCTTTTTGTACATGGTTAATCAAGTAAATGTGTGCATTAGTAAGACATTCTTCTTATTGCATTAATTTTTTTATTGTATTTATAAAACCTTCAGCTATATTGGCCACATTAATATTTTTAATGTAATTATACTAATTACTTTAAAAATAAAAAGTAAATCACACTTAATATTTATATTGCTAAAAATATTTGAGAACAATATTTATTTTAGAAAATAAATAAATAAATTACTCCATAAACATTTCATCGCTTTCCAATGTTAGTAAATTCAAAATAAAATAGATTTACAATAATACCCTAACGTGGTAACGGATAATAAATAATGTTAAATATATTGTTATAACAAAAACATTATTAAAAATAATTTGATCTTGCTCTTCACCATATATAATAAAAGAAAATATGTATATTAAATTACAATTTAATTACGCATCGACTTAAAATGGACAATGCATATTCATACCTTAGAGCTGAAGATAAAAGACTGTAGCTTCTCAAATATAAATATGTCATCCTCGGCATTAAAACATTACACTCACCTGTTCCTCCGAAATGTGTATATATTCTTGGCCTGCAATATCGTAGGGATTCTGGTCTATCAACCGTTTTTCCTCGGCTGCAATGTGGTGTTAGTTTTGGATGTGCAATATCCTCTTAACCTGCAATGTTCTATACCATTCCAGTCCACCAAGGCGAAATGTTTCTCTGCAGAACCTAGGTAGGATACAGAGAACCAAAGCTTTACCATCGAATCAAACCTTATAACTCTGCATCATAATCAAACCTAGAAGGCCGAAGTTCTGAACAAAAAATTTAGTCTTACCCAGTTACATGTTTCTACCATTATGGAAGTAAAGTATAGCAAAATGATCCTTGAATTTTCTCGTTACGACCAGGCAGAGCATTTCCAGAGAGCCCGTTTGGGCCATTTCATAAAGCCAGACTTGGTCTTCTCAGGGGCACCACTACTGGTAATTTCCCTCCTGCAGGTACGATGATCTCTATGGCGATAGAAACTACCAGAAGAGTTCGTGGGATTCGATCCTGGGCTTCCTCTGTGAAGCAAAACCTGTTTCGGCGAAGGCACGGGCAGCTTTACCATAAACTCAGATGAGCCAACGTCAGCAGAGGGATGGGAATTATTAGTAGAGGCCAGAGTCGATCTGCCCGATCCGTCTGTTTCGCTGGCAATCAAACCCTCGCGCCAGTGAAACCCCGAGGAGCCCGGCCTTCTGTAAGATATGGTTGATCTCTTTAGGGACGTAGCCATTGACTAGAATACATGTAACATAAACTGTCCTGTAACAATGCAGTTCCCTCCCTCTCGTTTCATCCTATTAACAGTGGTGACGGGTGGCATAACAGATTTGAAGGCACGACGCTGATACTTGCAGACAAAGCGCACTTTATTTCGCTTTCTCTATTTGTGTACACTCCACATCAACATTCATAGGTAAAAGCGCCATAGTTGCAGCGATAGAAAGGAGCCGTTGACGATGGAATCTATTACGTATAGAATAAAAAAAATGAACAAATTTATTTAAAGTTTTAAATAATATATTATATATATATATATATATATATATATATTTTATATATGTGGGAGAAAAGAACAGTTTTAATTTATATATATAAAGAGTATAGTGAAGAAATAATTTAAAATTAAAAAATTTAAAGAAGTAAAGTAGGTATATTTTGTATATTTAAATAATTTAAATCATTTATAAAAATAAGTTTTGTTTTATAAATAAAAATTTCATATACTAATATACTGTCACTGTAATAGTAACTTAAGATTAAATAATAATAATAATTTTAATTTTTTTTCATAATTTAAATATTTAAAAAAATAAACCAAATCATTGTAAAGAAATTAAAAATAAGCTTTTTTATTTAGAAAACAAATAAGTGGAATACAGTTGAGGATCAAACAATGATATAAATTTCCCCTAATAATATTATTATTATAGAAAATCACTCATATAGGAATGGAAGTAATATGTAAAATAATAACATCTTTTTCTTTTCTCTCTCTACAATAATATCAGTAATTAAATTATTAATATAGAAAATTGTTAAGGAAATCATTAATATAGGAATGGACTGTCTTATGTAAAGTTATAGTGAACATTATGGTAAAATTTAAATCATGATAATTTAATGTGTTGGATCATCTTTTTCTTTTGTCCCTTTACTTTGTGTTTTGTTTATGCTCTATGAACTTTGTGTTTTGTCTATGCTTTTATGATGATTAATATGTTGGAGATCTGATTAATATGTTGGAGATAAAATATAGTTTATATAGTTTTACCTTTATAACGATTTATTTTTTATTTTTATTTAAAGTTTCATTTATGATGATTAATATGTTGGAGATGAAATATATTATATAGTTTTTATCCTTTATAAAGATTTAATTTTTATTTTTATTTAAAGTAATTTTTATTGAAAAGTTTTAAAATAATTATTTTTAAATTAATTGAAGTTTTGATAAGTTAGATTGTTATGAAAATTTAGTATTATAATGATTATTTTGGAATTGTGATTTAATGTTTATGATTTTTTTAAGTGTTTTTATGAAATTTAAAGAATGGGTTTAGATAGTCTTACAATATTTTAATAATTGTTCAATATTAGTTAGAAGAATTTGTTTTTATAATAGTAATACTGATTTTTTTCTTTAAGATAATTAAAACAAAGAGTATATTTTTTTTCTAGATTAGGGTTTATCACCTCCTTACAATATCTTAATCTCCTTTTATTTTTTTATAATTTTCTCTTAGTTAATCACAACGAAGAGTAATTTTTATTTTCTAGATTAGGGTTGATCACCTACACTATCTTAATCTCTTTTTATTTTTTATTTTTTGATTTATCACACATAATTTCTTCTTTAAATTGATATAATAATTATTTTTATATTATTTTTTTTTTTTTTTAATTCTTTATTTTTCACACCACAAGTTCTCTTAAATTAATATTAATATATTTACTATATTTCTATTATGTTGAGTAACCAACATCCAATATTCTTAGTGATTTAGCAAGGTTGACATATTCATGCCCACATCCATTTAAGTTGTTGGTGGTTTTGACTAAGCTTTATTTTCTAGATTAGGGTTGATCACCTCAGCACTATCTTAATTCTTTTTATTTTTTATTTTTGATTTATGCACACCATGATTCTTCTTAAAATTGATATAGGTAATTAGTTTATATTTATTTCATTTTTTTTTTTATTCTTTATTTATCACACCACAATTTCTTCTTAAAATTAATATAATAATTATTTTAATATATTTCTATTATGTTGAGTAACAACATCCAATATTCCTTAGTGATTTAGCAAGGGTTGACATATTCATGCCACATCCATTTAAGTTGTTGGTGGTTTTGACTCAAGCTTGAAGCAATATTAGGAAGTCTCTTGTCTTCCATGTTGTTTATCTTGTTCCTTTACATTAGGTACCTTGTCATAGTCATGCTCTAAATGAGGAGAAGACTAGCTCCTATGAGGAGGATAGGATATGGTGTATTTCCTTTAATTTTGAGATTATAATTTACAAAATGATTTTTTCATTTACTTTTTCTTTATCCATGACTCTTCTCTACAGATGTTGTAGCCCCACACTTCACAACTATATATGATAATGAGAATGTTGAGAGTCTCATATAGGGATTTTATTTATCCCATAATCAATGGTCTTCTAACTTACAATGTTTCCTAGTCTATAATAAGCTTTCCACCCTTAAGTTTTCCTTTTCTCAATGCTATAATTAGAGTTATGCTTGCGACTAGGATCAATTTTGAGATATTAGTATGACTCACCTCCTCCAAGTTGTTGCTCTCATATGAAAAAGTAACATAAGTGATATTTTTTAATTTAATCATCATAAGTTAAATATTTTTAATTGCTTATTATGATCATAGAGAGTCCTCACCATAAGAAAAATATCATCAATGTAAAGTAAAAGGATAATGATTATACCAATGAGAGTGAAGCCAGCAAAACTTGCTTCTTCCAATAACTCTCTAACCTGTAAATGTATATGTCAAAAAATGGTAGGGAACAGAGGAAAATCTTACTTAACTCCTATATTTTTAATTGATTTCTTATGACTAACCCTCAATCTGCTAAACATGGCAATAATATTCTTGTATAGATTTATCATAGCTACTCTCAACTTGAGAGAAACTATTAAATCTTCCAACCTCTTCCAAAGATTAGCCCTAGGAATTATGTCAAAAGCCTCTATAATTTTAACTAAACAACATCAGAGATTGGTTTTATTACTATGATGATCATCTATAATGATCCTAAGAATAGAAAGGTGGTCCAAAATTGAAAGACAACTCTTGAAACTAGCCTAGTCTTTAGGATTTTCTTTGTGACTTTCTAATCTCATGCTAATCTTCTCTTCCAAAAGTAATTACATATAACTTGGCTAATAGAGAGTTAATCATAATGAGCCTATAACTATTGGGAATTTTTTTATCTCTACTTTTAAAAATAGTAGAGTAAGACTTTGAATCCATAGTTAGGGAAGCTCTCTTCACTTACCAACTTGAGTAACTTGTGGATGTGAGAGATGAAGATAAGACCTCAATATCCTTTAACATTCTTTACTTTTCCTTTTGTAAGTTGTTTAACTACAACATTTATATCATATATTAAAAATACCTTTTTCTATGTAAAAATGGTTTGAATAGTATACATGCATTAGAGAAATTATTAATAATCTTAAAATAAAAAATATGAATTTACCCTTAAAATGTTAAAATCATAAATCTATTATATTTAATATGTAATTTCTAAGTGAACAATTGAGATTCTTTGCATCATCACAATGCTTAACTATGTAAAAAAAAAAAACTAAAAACATGTAACTTACAGTGTTTGAAGGTCACAATCGCATTTGATGGAGGGTGGTGACAACGAACTATAGAATCTTTCGACCGAATATTAACCCCCATATACAATCTCCATCCCTCCAAAAATATGTAAGGAATGATCCTAAGATGGAAGCAATAAAAAATATTTTTCTGCCCTAGGTGATAGATAAGTGTGGTATTAATTAATCTCATCCGAAGGGGCACAAAAACTAGTGAATATCAATAGAGAGCTGGTGGGATAACTAATAATGTAAATAATAATAGGCATATAAATAAGCTTCAAGTTGACATCCTTTAACAAAGGTTGGAGGCAGTGTTAGTCCCTACCGGGAAGGCAAGAGCTAGATAATTATGGATAATCATGGCTAGAGCACAAAGTAAACCATGAAAAACATTTGAGCACAAAGCAAACCATGCAAAACATTTAAATGTAATACAAACTATATAAACTAATTATATAGAGGTAACATAAGCAAGATACTTGAATGCCATCCAAATCATATAGAGAGGCAACCTAATCTTATAAATGTAATACAAACTATATAAACTAATTATATAGAGGTAACATAAGCAAGATACTTGAATGCCATCCAAATCATATAGAGAGGCAACCTAATCTTATAGAGAGAGGTATATTTAGTACACCACATGGATGGATAGGTATATTTAGTACAACACATGGTTTTAATAAAGACATGTCTTTCAATTAGGTTAGATATTTTGAATTACGTGTGTACTTTTCTGATTTTCTTGTACTTTTAGTCAATATTGCTATGGAAACAACATTATGGAAACAAAACACTAGAGGAAGGAAAATAGAATTCCTAAATAATTATTAATAGAAGATGAATACACCGTGAGATGTGATATTACAAGAAGAAAGAAATAAAAGGATCCCATGCTAAAAAACAAATATTCTCTACCTTAATTTCACCTTCTTCAACTGAAAAAAAAATAAAATAATAAAATAAAAATAAAATAAAAAAATAAAAAAATAAAAATAAAAAAAAAATATCCCTTTATTAGAATAGAGTTTCTCTTGATGTCATCAAGACTCATAGAGTTGCTCATGATGTCATAAGGTTTCTCCCGATGGTAAGGAATGGCTGGTACATAGGTCCAACCAAAGATTTTGTACCTTAATTTCATCTTCTTCAACTAAAGAAGTCATTTATGAGAATGGAGTTGCTCCTGATGGTAAGGAATGGCTACTACATAGGTCCAATATATTCAATGCCCAACTAATAGGTATATGGATAAGATTGGGGCAAAGTTTGGCCTCCAACATAGGTTTTTCCCTACACTTGTTCAAAATGGTTGCGAGGCAATCAAGGGGTAAATAGTCTTTATGTAAGCTGAAGAAGGCAAGAAACTCAGGATAGTAGTTGTGGGTTCATCCTTTCAATATTTTAAAATATTATATATTGTGATTTATTTATGGTTTACAATGTTTTTATTATGGTATATCAAGTTTTGATATCTATGATACTAGTGATTTAATGGGGTAAATTAAAAAAAACAGATGACTACATTGCATGGATGTGATCTTTCAAATCATATGACATAATTTTGAAGAGATGAGGCAAAATAAGGATGGGTATGAGAAATGTTTTCTTTGTAAAAGAATGGGTGAGATAGTTGAATGATGAGGAAAAATAAGGATGGGTATGATAAATGTTTATTTTGTAAAAGAATGGGTGAGACAGCTGAATGTAGCTAGAGACACACCATTGGAGCTTGGAAACTCATTACCTTCCTTGGTGTCATGCAAGATCATGGCTAAAGCAATGGCTCAATTGCATGGAAGGTAGTTCAACAAGAATACAAATTTTTTATAGTGTCTGATTATTCTAGACACCTAATCTAGACTTGAGAGTCCTTGGATGGGCTCGAGAAAGTGGCTAGCACCCTAGTTTCCTGAAAATTGGAGGTTTATCACAGACATGCTAGTTTTCTTACCATGATGTGTGGCCATGGTGAAAAGTTAAAACATTACTCTCTAATGCATCAAAATTTCTCCTTGGTAATAATTCATTATCCCCTCAAAAAACTAACCATGATGTGTGTCCATGTTGAAAAGTTTAAACATTACTCTCTAATGCATCAACATTTCTCCTTGATAATAACTCATTATCCCCTCAAATTTTGAGGGGAATCAATCAATTTTTCAAGGGTGCCCCTTTGCCCCATATTCGTATGTTTGACAATGGATGTTTTGGATCACCAATTAGAAGTTGCTGACATTCAAGGGAAAGAAAAGGATGTAATCAAAGGACATCTTACATCCTGATGTGTCGAAGAGGTCGACAATCATTTTGCTAATGGATCCTTTATTTCTATGAGTGGTAAGAATAGCTTGGTTAATGGTGCTCATACTCATTTGGACATATTTAGACATCTTCGACTCAATTGTAGAGGTTCTGGTCAGTGACCACAAGACAAATTTTTGGTTATTAGACTTAGACTCTCGGGCTAGTAGATTCCCGACCATAAGACAAATTTTTGGTTATTAGAGATGTTGTGGTTAGTGACCACAAGACAAGTTTTTGGCTATTAGAGTTAGACTCTTAGCCTAGTAGATTCTCAGCCACAAGACAATTTTTTGGTTATTAGACTCTCAGCCTAATAGATTCCCATAGCTTAGACTTACGTTGGAGCCATGGTTATTTTGAGGTATCTAGGCCTTACATTGAATTGTGGGGTATCTAGGCATTGCATTGAATTGGGGCTTTCACTAGTGGCTATCCAAGATCGGTGCACCATGCCTTCAACAATTTCAAAGTAAGATTTAATTTCCAGAGTAAGATTTGGACAAATCCTCAACATTTTCAGAGTAAGTTTTGGACAAATCCTCTATGCCTCACACATGTTATGTATCTTGTAGGTTTCATATTAAGACTCAGTTTCAGCATCCAGAGCAAATCATGCAGTCATACCTGTGGTCAAAGTATGCAATCATAGAGCAAATCATCCATTCGTACCTGTGGTCAAAGTATACAATCATACCTATGGTCAAGATATGGTGGGAACCGCAATCTTCCACAAGGATGGGGGGTTCATCCCTTTCCCAACATGTTGAAAGAGAACACTATGACATCGAGGCTATTTTGCAGTAATATGGAGTGGATTTTTTGTCAATCTGTATAGTAGTATCAAACATGATTCAAAACAGATTTAATCTTTGTTTCTTTAGTAAAATCTATTAGCTACAACTGTCGTTGCAATATGGGGTGTCGGTTGATCTAGGAGAGCGGTGAGCACACAAATTACCTAGTTTCTAATCTATTTGAAAGCATATTCAGGACCAATATTTTGTTCTTCTTTAAGGAAATGATCACTAGCATGTTGCCTTGTTTAGAAATTGTACCTATCTAGCCCACTCTTCTTTTATTGGGATTTGGTAGCACTAGAGAGTCTCTGCTCTATTTTTCCTTGCAATATTAATTTTTTTTTTAAACAATAAGAATTTTTTTAATAAATATTTTAACATTGACAGTGTTGTTAGATATTGGAACATTTAAACTAGGAAATAAATTGGATAGAAAGACATAGGTGAATTGGACAGACAATTGGATTAAGTGCCTAATCTGAAGCTCTCAACATGTTTTTACAGTATTGATTAAGATAATTAATTTGATTTTGATAAAGATATTTAATGATCACGTGGAGAGGGACTCTAAACTTGAAGAATTCATATTTAAAATTTCAAAACATAGATCAAATAATAAGGCCGCTAATAATTTGATGGACACTGACAATGCAACTTAGGTTAACTATATTCTTTTTAGTTGAAAAGGAATATGATAGAGCTCAAATAGGCTCAAAGAAACCCCTTTCTCTGAGCAGCTTTGTCTTGGTCTCTGTTGTCATAACCTTTAAATTTTATATTGATGAAATGTCACTCATGAAGGATTTCAAAGTTTATTGAAGAACTAATCCTTTGACTCAAATAAGGGTTCACCTGTTATGACCCCCAAAGCAACAATGGCACAAATATTCATAATGCAAATAATTGTAGTATAACACTCTCAGAACACTATGTCTGTATAATGCAAATAATAGTAGTATAATAGTCTTAGAACACTATATTTGCATATGTCAACAAAGGTCTCCATTAGAATTGAGGAATAAACTTGAGGTTAAAAGTAATAAACTCAAGGTTAAAATTTCCAAATATGGTAGGTATTGAACTAGTTTTAGAGAAGACTATACGCAACCATATTCTGAAGTATGCTCTAAAACTACTTCTAAAACTACTTCGCCAAAATAGAGGTTCATCCCTCAATGAATGAGATTCAAATTTATATGAATGATTATATTTCTAAATATATTTATTTACATAAAATGCATGTAATTGTTGTTGTCATTAATGTTGACTGTGACAACATTGGGGATACTAATTCTATAAAAAAAAAAAACGAGTCCATAATAAATGGAGCAGATAGAAACACAAGAAAAGACTTAATGCCAATATGGTCTTCCTCAATGAAATGGAGAAGACAACATCAATGGTGGGTTATGATATCCACATGAAAGGCCTACTCTGATATTGTCCAAGAATCAATGGGATTAAAACCTATAGATGAAAACCTACTCTTGATTTTGCAGAGTTTAGACACTATTCCCTTCTTCCTTTTATCTCCCTTGCCTTGTACTTTATTTAGAGACTTGTAGGAGGTGATAGGATCAGCTTGTGTGTTAGGCCCCTATACCACTAGTGTAACCCCTTATTGTTATTAGTACAATCCCCTTATTATATTATTGTGCCCATGTAGTCCCCATATTGTTGTTATTGTGCCCAATAGAAGCATATTATTATTATTATTGTTCCCTTTCATTATTATTGTTATGTCGGCTCTGATTATATTATGAATTCTTAGACTCCTATATATAGAAAGGAGGTCTTGTCATTTATATCATCCAAGAATTATTCATTTGTGTAATGTAAAGGAGGTTTCCCCCTTGAAGAGGCTTATTTCTAAGGCGTTGATTTCTCTTTTCTATCTTTTTGCGAGTTGGTTTCATAACATTTGGTATCAGAGCTTTGGATTCTAGGGTTTTGCTGCTCGAAACAGGTCATTATGGAATTTTCGCTATCACTTTTTTTATGCGATGTTAGAGAATCTAAAAACAAAACCCATTTGATATGAAATCTCGCTAAATCTTAGGTCCAAATTTTAGATCTTATCTCCCTATATTTTCGGAGATATGGACCGAGGAAGTTAGGGTTTTTGCAAGCTCCATAATTTCATCTAAAACAGGTCATCATGGAATTTTTGCTATAGATTTTTCGCTACAAAGTTTCAGAACCTAACACAAAAACCCATTTGAGAAGGCATCGGTTTGAACCTCAGGTCCGAATTTTAGATCTTGTCTCGCTATATGTTTGGATATATGATATAAGGAAGTTATGGTTTTTGCAGACTTCCGAATTACATCTTAAACAGGCGACCTTGGGAAAATCATCATCACATTCTCTTTGCGAATTAGATTGAAAATTCATAAGAAGTTATAGAAAGAGGACGAATTGTAGTTTTCTGTGCATATTTTTTAGATCCGAAGGGAAATACAGTGACATGTGGAACTTCATACAAGTTCGCTCTTCTAAAAAGGTATATAATCAAGTCATCTTGGGAGATTGTGCATAACTATTTCTTGGAGAGTCCAATTTTTATCAGATTGGTGGCATTGGAAAGAGGACACAGAGGGCTACTACAGGTCACAATTTCAGAACTGGAAGATCCAAAATTACAGAGTTACATTAATTTCAAGATCGAGCTGCTAAAATCAAGAAAAGGCAATATGAGGAAGTTTGATGGCAAGGATCTGGTAAATTGGATACTACATATGGAGAAATATTTTGATCTACATGGTGTAACACTGTTACAAAAGGTATGTATTGCATCTAATTATTTAGAACCAAATCAATTTTTATGGTATGAAGGGCTTTTTTGTCGTAAACCACATGTTATGTGGTCAATTTTCACAAAGAAAATGATAACACATTGTGAGGATACAAAGAGAAACACCTTCTTTAGCCAATTGATAAATCTCAAACAAAAGTGTTCAATGGTAGAGCCCATTGAGGACTTTCAAAAATTGAATATAAGGGAAAATGATATTCTAGAGAAGTAGAGGATTAATGTCTCCATAGGGAATTTAAAGGATAACATTCAACATGAGGTTCATCTTTGGGAACCTGATTCATTGGAGAAGGAATTCAGGTTGGAAAGAAAAGTGGAAAGAAAAATTATGGCAACAAGGAAGTCTACCCCTCACAACTATAAATATAGAAGTGTTGCTTCTCCTAGCCTTCCACAACCTACAAGGTTGACATCACAACAATTGGAAGAAAAAAGCAGCAAAAGGGCTTTGTTACAATTGTGATAACAAATACATTAAAGGTCATAAGTTTGTTGAGAAGAAATTATTTTACATAGATTGTGAAGAGGAGGAAGAAAAGGATCAAGAAACATCAAAAGAAGAGGATATACACTAGGAATCAACCCCAGAGAAAGAAGAAATGAATCCGACCATATATTGTAAAGCATTAGAAAGAATTACCACTCCTCAAACTATCAAGATAGAAGGACATATCAAGAACAAAAAGGTTCAAGAACTGAAAGATCACATCGAGAAAGAAGAGATGAATCCAACCATATCTTGTAATTCATTAGTCGGAATTACCACTCCTCAAACTATCAAAATAGAAGGACATATCAAGAAGAAAAATGTTCAAGAAGTGAAAGATAACACCGAGCATCACGAAATGAATCCGACCATATCTTGTAAAGGACTGGAAGAAATTACCACTCCTCAAAATCTAAAGATAGAAGGACATATCAAGAAGAAAAAGATTCAAGCAGTGAAAGATCACATCGAGCATCAACAACAAGTTCTCCAACTTTTAAAGGATAACACCACTTTGGTGCAAAATCGAATGAAATAACAGGAAGATCAACATTGCAGTGAAAGAAGTTTTGATGTAGGCAATTGGGTATTTTTATGGCTACATCTCAAGAAACCTATTTATGAGAAGGAAATGTTGGCAATAATACATGCATTTAAGAAATGGCGACCTTACCTAATGGGAAGACACTTCAAGGTAAAAATGTATCATGATAGTCTTAAATAATTTTTAGAACAAATATTATCTTTAGAAGAACAAAAGAAATGGGTCACAAATATGTTGGGTTATGACTTTGAAATCATCTACAATAAAGGGAAGCAAAATGTTGTTTCAAATGCACTCTCACGAAAGGATGAGGATGTGGACGCATTATTTTGTGCTATTTCTATTATCCAACCTGATTGGATAAATGAAGCAAGGGATGAATGGAATAATGAGGAAGAAGTGTGGAAACTAATTCAAAAGTTGCAAAAGATCCCAGTTCAAACAATATTGCCAGAACTTGACAAGGAAGGAAAAATCATATTGGAACTTGAAGCAGTCCCAGAAACTGAGAAGTCGACAACTACGAAATCGATCAATTTTAGAGTATCTCATCAAATGGAAGAACTTACCCATTGAATATTCCACATGGAAGGATGATAATTTTATACAGAAGAATCCAAAACTACTGAAGCATTGAGGAGAACAATTTTTGAAGGAGAGGGGCATGTTAGGCCCCTATACTACTAGTGTAACCCCTTATTGTTATTAGTGCAAACCCCTTATTATATTGTTGTGCCTATGTAGTCCCCTGATTGTTGTTATTGTGCCCCATAGAAGCCCACTATTGTTATTATTGTGCCCTTACATTATTATTTTTATGTTGTCTCTGATTATATTATGAACCCTTAGACTCCTATATATATAAAGGAGGTCTTGTCATTTATATCATCCAAGAATTGTTCATTTGTGTAATGTAAAGGAGGTTGCCCCCTTGAAGAGGCTTATTTCTAAGGCATTGATCTATCTTTTCTATCTTTTAGTGAGCTGGTTTCATAACACTATGTCATGTGATGCCAATCAAATGAGAACCGATAATGCTTAAACACAGTTAGCAATCCTGGAAACATATCCTTTGATCCCATGTGTACAATGATCCACCTTCTTGCGTTCTTAGGAAAGGGTGGCAGTGATGTATAGAAAAAATGGTTCTTATGTAAACCAATCTAGAGAACAAAGAGGATCATGGCTCCAGAGGATAAACTGGTAGAGTTCTAAAAACATTGTAGGGGATGAATCTACAATGATACATGAAATTTATACAGACCAACCCCCAGGGTGTAGTTAAGATCCTGGACAAGGTGAAGGTAGGATTTGTACATAAGTTGAAATAGATTAATAAAATTATTAGTGAGAGTGCTTGGGAGTATGATTATCACTTTTCTGACTTGATCAATAGGTTATCTCATGCTATCCATGAGAACCAGCACAAGGAGTGGTTTAATGAAGATCTTCTTCCTCTTAATAGAGTACCACTCACGTAGTAGAAGTGGACCACACAATGGGAGGCCCTTGCCCAATGCACGAAAATGGATTAAATAAGTGGATATATGGGAGAAATCATAATATGCATTGTAGCTGTGCCCTCGACTAGCACATGCATGAGCTTACACAGTTATTATCACAATTGTCGGCCTTGATGGAGAAAATGCAGGAGATGAACTAAGCCAAGGTAGGAGGGTAACATGCTTGGTGTATCAGATGCAATAAAAATGACCACACTACAATTTAGTTACCCTCAGAAAGATTAAAGGTTGCATTTTCTAACCCAACCCTATCACCTACTAGGTTTCTAGGCATTTTGGTGAATGGATAAGGTGAAATATGTAAAACCTATACCCACCCACACAGTTATGCCTAATGCTATAGAAGTACACTTCTACCACAACTAACATACTCTATAACTTTTGTAGGATGAATACTCATGCTATAGATAAATATCACACCCTATAGACACTCAAAATGAAGAAGTTTGAGAGGAGTTCCTTCCAAGTGGAGGAAGTGAGTTCTGTACCTACCAAAGGAGGGTGTACAGGATATGGTGGAGGCTACCGAGGTGGATATGGAGGAGGATATAGAGAAGGAATGGTTACTAAATAAGCCTAATAAGATGTTACAATTATGATGAGATCAAACTTATCTCCTGTATTATCGACAACCAAGGAGAGTGTGATGTAGCCACTACCAGGACACACAATAGAGGAGTGTCCAGACCTTATAGAAAAATGGAAGATGAGGGTGATACAACAGAATGAAAACTTTGTTAAATATTGGTTAAATATGAAACTAAAAAAATTAATATGGTGGGGGACCCCAAGGTATATATAGTAACTGCGGGAGGAGTTTGTAGGAACATTGAAGGAGACCACAAAGAGCCTTTCCACATAAGAAAATAAGCTTCTACAAGTTTGGGTTTTGTTGTTGCAAAGAAGTCTTACTTCAAAGAAGCTTTGGAAGCACTGAGGAAGAAGCAAAACCTTTAATAGCAAGGAGAGACAAAAATCTATAATAGAGGAAAAGGATGAAAATTATTTAATGGTTGAACATATTAACCACTTTGATTTTGTAATGACAAGGAATATTCTCTGAAATATTTAATAGCAAGGAGAGACATAAATATATAATAGAGGAAAAGGATGAAAAATATTTAATGGCTAAACATATTAACCACTGTGGTTTTGTAATGATAGGGAATATTCTCTTAAATTTATTACAGAGGATTGAACACATATGTATGCAAATAAGTATTTGATTATATCCACTATGATTCCCCATTCTACAAATGTCTCAATCATTATAATCAGATGTTGAATGGTCATACCTTCAATATAAAGGTGTAGCGACTACAACCACCCTCCAAAATTTTGGCCTGCATCTAATTTCGAAGCCTCCTTTGAGAGTTTCACTTGATGACCACATGCATTCGGGTTCACTCTATGAACTCGTGAGAACCTTCGCACCCACCTTTCTTGATCGTTCCACCCAAGCTTTTGCATGTTGAATTCATTGTCATGCTTGCGACCATATTCTAGTCATATTCAAGGTCTTGGCTTCATGTGTACATGTTATGTTCACTATGTAAACATCTATCGAACTCACACATAGAGTCACATAAACTGTGGCACAAGCGTCATCATGGTAGACCAATGATCAATCACAAGTGTCACGCTTGTCACTCATGCCATCGATCAGTCATGTTGAGCATGCGCGTCTAGATGGTTTGAGTCATCTCGTCATCTAGTCATGTAAGTGTGCGTTCACAAGATCACGTATGCATCTTTCACTTGTTCAAACACTTAGTCACTTTGCTGAAGTTTTGACAACCTGATTCCCCTCTAACAACCGAACCATCACCCCGCATCGACTTGATTGACTATCACCAAAACAACGCAGAAGAATCAAGCAATCCATTTCAAGTTGCACTGCTCACAAGCGAATCAATCAACCTTCATGTTGGTCAACCAGAGAGTTTGACCCATCAAACACCTCGGGATTGACTCCCCTCAAAATTTGTGCAGATCAAACACCTCGAGATTGCAAACCTTGCTCACTCCACTCACTGAGAAAACTACGTAGACAGGCCGAATAGACACCACGTGCCCATCCCTATCTCCCTCAGAAATTGTGTAGTTTTTCCAATCATACCTCCAATCACTCAAGTGACTACTCACCCGGAAAACTGCACAGTTTTCATGAGAAATTCCTCTGCTGCCCAGCAATCCGCTCAACTCAAAAACTGTGCAGAGGTGATTAGCAGGCCAGCCTCCCAGCATCAACGCATTTTTTCCCACTAGCAGCTAACTACCATTCCGCCTCATGAATTGTGAATTTTTGGCTACCAAGCTCCAGCAGCTAATTGCCATTTCCCTCCAGGAACTACATAGTTTTTGCTGCCAAGCTCCCAGCAACTAATTTCGAGTTCCCCTCATGAATTGCATAGTTTTTTCTACCAACTGCTAGTTCCCTCTAGGAATTGCATAGTTTGACTGCTAAGCTTCCGCTACCAGCTCATTCCAGAAATTGCACAGATTTTGCCTACCCAGCCTTCCCATAGCCTAGACTGTTCATCTCAAAAGCTGCGCAGTTTTGTCCTCCAATTGAGCTATACCCCGCAGACATTCACCGTCGATCCAAATTTCCCATCTTCATCACCTAGTGACTTCTGCATAGTTTTCATCAGCAATGCCCAAAGCCTCCATCCCACCTCGCAACCTTGTCTCCTCTCTGAGTCACCTTAATCCAAAACGATCATGCATCATGGTAGACTAGGAGGTTTATGGATTTGATGTCATCTCTTCATGAGTGACTATAGATATAGGTACAAAAAAAAACATGGCATGACGACGGATGGGATGAACAAAGGGAGCACATGTAGAAGGACATGTTCACCAACGAATGAAAAAACAATGCATGCAAAGAGATGTTCTCATGAATAGATGATCATGCAAAGATGTGTTCGTAGACGAACAAATGAGAAAACATGTAGATATGTTCACGAATGGATGGATGGATGAACATACACCTTTCATGAATGGATGAACCTATTGAGCTTACTAATATACAAGCAAGGATCAATGTGTGAATGCAACATCAATCAAACCAAAGAACATCAAAGACTCTGCACACCTTGCCATGCGGAGATGAATCTATGACACACCACGAGGAGATCCATCACCCAACAACACTGCAGCTTGACATGCACACCAGTAGCAGCACGAATGTACCAGCATTATCATGTCGAGTATTTTCATGAGTCATATCATCCACATCTCTACTGTGGACCATACTATCAATCACTATAATGTAATGTGGAAGTCGAAGAAACCCACTTGTTGTATGAAGAGTCATGTAAATTCAAAAAGTCATGGAAGTCAAATAGTCATGAGGGTAGTCAAATAGCCACAAGGGTCAGTTTCACCCTTGGCTAGAAATACCCCCTCATTTGTAATGCAAAGGACTTTTCACCTCAGCTCCTCCCACATAGCCTTGAGAGTCTGTAATATTTTATTTGAGGAGTAAGTAGTGCCTCCAATGCCACGCATATAGGGTTAGTGATGTATGTTGTAACAATGTGTCTTGGAACCATCTCTTAATTCAAAAGCCTGCTAACAGGCCAACATGTTTTCACACATGTATTGTAACTGTTGTAAGACTAATCTTGAACACATGTAATGCATATTGCTTTAACCCGTGTTTAACACTTAAACTCACTCACTTATTGTAATACATATATGTTAATGAAAATGTGTTGTATATATTGTTAATGTTGTCTTGCGCATGTTGGCTACCCTCCCGGACATCAGACAGACCTTTCACATAAAACTTGCCATAAAAACCGTTGCACTCGCCGAACTCATCTACTGAGTGTTGTACGTGTTATCTTCCCTTGTGTGTTGTGACTGTCACATCTGTGTGGACTATTCCTCCGAAAGTTGTGCATGTCCTATTGTGATGTGTGTTCCTAGAAGAGTTAGGGTTTCCTCCCAACCGACTTGGGACTCACTCCCACCCTCTCCCTCTATAGTGAAAGAACCATTGACACAAGTGACACTAGCAATCACCAGGCGTGTGAACCTCACTTCTCGAAGACAAAACAGACCACTCTCCTGCACTCACAAGCAAGAGTTGAGGCAAATCTTTAAGATAATGGAAACGGGCCATCATACCGGATGGGACTCCCACACCAAATGATGTGAGGTCTAGTTGAGACTTCATACCAGGGTGATCCCCTGAATGTTGGCGGGTCCAACACCACCAACAAAAGGTAAGTCTAAAAGTTGACGTGATAACGAATTCTGAGATACATTGATGACAATCATACATCTGAAGACTTAAATTCAAGACATGAACAACAATTTGATTTTCAATTTCTTCTCCCTATTGAACAACATTATGCTCAAGAAATTACAACAAACATATACTTTTGAAAATTAAAATTAAAATTTGTTGTCAACAAACCATATTTATAAAACATTGAAAAATAAATTTTAATTACAATTAAAATCCAACAAACAATGCATATAAGTTCCAAAAAGTTGGAATCTATAGAAGTGACCTCTACTTCTGGAAGTTAAAAATATTAACAATACAATAGCGTATTGAAGCATTATAAAACTTGATGTGGATCAAGCAGCACCATGCAAACTCTAAACCAAGAAGTTTTTCTCAACTCTATTATCACCTTCTATATAGAATAGTTACCAAAAACATCTGTCATCAGTGTCGAGGTTTGGGGCAACACTTCTTGGAAAATCAATGCTTTCTCTTCAAGGTTAGTTGTTTCCAGCTTCTATTGTATGAACCGGTTCCCATGTTGATCAACATTGATACAAAACAACCAAATAAAATGATATGCTTAATTAATGTGAAGAAAAAATATTTAACAAGTTAAAAATTCATGTTAGATTTACAAATAAAATTATTTAAAAATTTGCGAGTTTTTACCTCAACTTAGCCACATGTGCAACAATATCAGATAAATCAACTCTTTGATTTACTGTTTTTCAGTTCCTCGAGGATAGAAGAGCATCTCATATTAATGTCATCTGGCTTTTCATTTCCCCTTTGTGAATGTCAACCATAATAAGCACCCATTAATGTTATCCTGTTTGACCCTAATGGGAGGCAGAAGTTTTGCTCATTTGGTCTTCCAAGAAGACTTGCTACCATTACTGGAGACCGTGGTATCACTGGACTAACCAGTGGTGAACTAGGATATTACATTACAAGGGCCATACTAGGAATCCATAATATGTTGGACTTACAACACCACTTTTTCCAGTAATTGTTACACCCATTCTCCCACTTCTCATTAACTGAGGCTTTTGTTCAGCCATATAACCCATCATTGAAGCCCTCTATATCCCAACGATATCCATCTAACTTCCACCACTAAATCCTCTACCTGCTAAAGGATCGACAAACATTGTAGTATTATATAACATTATAGTATAATATATGTCCTTAGTTGACCACTGCAAATAAGGTAGGTAGATTGGATTAGTAAGGGGTAGTTATAATGTTCCAAGTTTCCCATTGAATTTATAAAGATGTTGCATATCTACAACGAGCTCCATACTTCTACCATGTGTAGTTGTAGTAGCTGCTAGTGCATTCATGCTTTGCAACCACAACATTATCAAAATCCATTGGCATTGCACCATGAGTGAGGTATCCTACCATCATTGGAGATAAAAGAGAAGTATTAATAGGATATCCACTTATTGCATACTAGGAAGCATATAATGAAGCAGCTTTCATATTTTGATAATATTTTCCAGATTCCATATAAGCAATTGCAATTGCATACAAGTGCGGAGAACCTGTTGCACCTGATTTAACTATTGGTTGAAATCTTGTGGTTGGGGACTGCACCATATTTAAGTATTAAATCTAGACTGATTGCTTACCAAGTTCAGATTAGGTGGTGTTTCTCAGACCTTTTGGACCATTTTTTTACTAGTAAAACAAGCTTATTGTTGTATCATATGTAGCATTACAAGAAGCATCATTTTAAAAACAAAGAGATTTCATCAATTGTGGCAGAAGGGGGCGAACAAAAATGTAGTACATATGGTAGCTCTTATTGTATACAATAATGTTATTTGCTACATGTAAATTGTAATAATACATTTATAATAATTTAACAGAAAATAATAAAATAAAAACATAGTCAAATAAAAGTTGTAGAGTAAGCATGACATGCTTGCATGTAGTCCACGTGCTCATGTGCCTTCCTTTGGCATTCCCAAGCTTAGTTATTCATGCTAGCCATTTGGTCATTCATGCTTTTAAATGTTAGCCCAACATCAGATCACGTGTAGCTAGCTTGGCCATACACAACCAAAACCTATCTCACGCAAATAACACAGAACAATAACAACTTGCCCTGTTGCACTAGGGATTACAACTGAGAATATACCACTAGAGCATCTACAAGGAGGGTAAGCTACTGGGTATTCATCTCCAACTAGCACTTGGTAAGCTTCCATGGGCTTCGCATCTAGCATGGATGCTTAGTTAGGTGGTGATAGTGAAAGGGTCACTAACGTGTTTGTTGAAAATAGCAACAAGAAATGCTAAAATAGAAATTTTAAAAATAGCATTGCTATAAATAGCATTTTAAGATATACTCCAACTCTACTGGAAATAGAAAAAAATAGAAATGCTAAAAATAGCATTGCTATAAATAGCATTTCGGGCTATATTCCAATTTTGATTTGTCCTTGAATCAAAATTGAGAATTAAAATTCGAATTTAGTCTCACTAGTTGTTTGTAAAATAATTAATTAATTCATCTTAAGTTAATTAGTTAGATAAAACCAAACATGAAGTCTATGTGAAGACATGCAACAATTATCGCTTTGATTGAGGAATTTATCCCTTAATTAAGGAGATCAGGATGAGTTGTACTTTCAATTGTAATTAGTTAGCTCAGTTAAATGAGTTAAGTCCAGTTAGATTAGTTCCAATAGTTTGTGGAAGTGATTGTGAGATCAGTTAGTTAATGCATGCATGCATGTAACTAGTGTACTTCAGATCACTGAATATTCTCTCATAAATAACTCATGCATGTTAGTTTAGTTAGAGATCCAGTTGAGATCAGAAAACTCATCCATGTAGAAGGAATTATCTCCTTTAGAATTGCGCAGTTATTTCAAAGGTCAGTGTTGTGTGTGAGGTGAGAATCATACAGGTTGCAGCTAGAGGACCCATGAGAAACTGCACAAGGAAATAGGGCGCTTGGAGGGTAGAGGAGAAGGTTTGTGAGAAGCCTTTGACTGTCTATGAGCAGCATTGAGGGATTGTACTAAGAGCTGGATAGCTTGTGAGCTAAAGCTTTATGTAATCCAGAGATATTTCCACTTGTATGATAATATAGAGATCACCATTTTTAGTTGAGGCTTTCCCCAGGGAATTCTTCTATGTTTCATGTGTAATTGAATCTTCTTCTCTATTATATGTGTTCTATTTGATCTTGCTCAAATCAATTAAGCTTCTGCAAGTTTGATTGTAGAAGTAGATCAAGTATTTTGCTTTAGTACATTGCATTATCAGGTGATCTACAGTGAGAATATCTATAGTGTTGTACTCTGTTATGTGATTTACAGGTGGGAAAATGCATTGAAACATGGCTTCCACATCTTATTGCATTGATCTTGTTTTCATAAGTAAGGAATTGGTCTTCTTTTCACATATAAGGAATTAAAAAAATTATGCCCGAAACATGGAGAGCACACCATAGAAGAAATGGCAACCAAGTTATTTCACTGGTTGATTTCGCTCCATCCAACAACCCCATGGCTAGAACGACAATGATTGTTAGGAATATTCAAAATCAATATAAGCAAGTGTTTGAAGTGTCCTTTTTTTCCGTTAGTAATTGATTTTTATTCAATTCATTAAATCTATTCATATAAGTGCGATTGAATACTAATTTGGTGGAGAGAGAACCTCAATTTAATATGGTAGAGAGGGAACCCCAATTAAACATGGGGACACCACCAACAGGCGAAGAGGTAGAGATGGAAGATACATTAAACATAAATTTAAATGTTTATGTTATTTTGGAAAAATAATCATTTCCAATTTGTTGAGATCTTTTATATTTTTAGGTTTCCAATAGGGAATGACTAAGGTATTTGAAAATGTTTTCAGGTTAGTTACCTATCGAATGACTAAGGTATCATCATAGATGATGAAAAGGTCTCAAAGACAATATGGGTCAGTCTAACATTAGGTTGAATTTCTGACAGCGTGAGAGAACAAACATCATTAGGGATGGGCACACCATCAGCAGGTAGAGAAGGCTAAATTTCTGACAATGGGAGAGAATAAACATGGTCAAGGATAGGCACACCAATAGGTAGAGAGAGAAAAGAGAGGTAGAGACGGTAAACACTTTAATTTAAATGTTTATGTTATTTTGCAAGCATTAGGTTTGTTTTGTCTATTGTTTGATATATAGGTTTGTTTCAACAAAATCCAAGGAGAGGGAAAAAGAGAGAACATTCACATACCTATTGTTCAATGAAGTTCCATAAAATTCCAATTTGATGGCAAGATGCAAGACCTATGAGACTATGACTAGCACTATTTAGGGCACTATTTAAATAGGCGCTCTCAACTTTGTGGGATGAGATAGTGTAATGAGCCGTGAGGCAAGTGTTGAGGCGGTGTTGAGCCTGGAGTGAGGCAAGTGTTGAGGTGATGTTTAGCCTGGAGCGAGGCATGTGTTGAAGCAGTGATCAAGGTGTGGGCAACAAAACAGGTGGTTGTCACACCCGATAGTTAACTAGCAAAGGCTAAAATGCATGCTCAACTTTGGATATATGCACAAAATATCCAACATTTAACATTTAATGTTACAGATTGATGCTCACTTTGAAGTCAACATTAATTCAAATTCGTATATATCATATTACTTTTATATTATAAGATTTTATATGGGAAATATAAGATTTTGGACGGTTACCTGAAATAAAGTTCAAACATCAAACTTTGGATAAAAAAAATTTAAATGGTTAAAACATTGGATAAAAAGACCATATGAGAATAGTCAACAAAAATTAATATGGAGTCAATCGCAAAATGATCGCTATAGTCCTACTTAGGCAGGGACTAATAAGAAGCATATAAATAAGCTTCAAGTTGACATGTTTTACTCATTAATGTGAGGAAAATGTTGGCACTTGATCTCCTACCATGTTTTTGGAAGTACAAATTGTACATGACGATGCACTGGAACCACATTGTTGATTTTCAACATAATATGTTGAATTTTTAAATTTTAACTATGCTATTTTAGAATTGTATGAATATATTTATTTATTTTTCACAATAAAAATGAAAAATGAATCTTGCCATAAAGTTAAAAAAAAAGCAAAACAAAACAAAACAAAACAAAACAAACAAACTTTTTTTTAGAACATACTTACCTAATTATTTTTAAAAATATGTTTTCAATACTTAAACTTCGAATTTTATAATTTACAAAATACGTAGCCAATTAAACTGCCCGGTGAGCTTAAATGAACTATACATAAGAAAAAATAACACAATAGTGTTATCAGATGAACCATACATAAGAAAAACATAGCTATAAAGATTATAACGCAATAGTGTTATATGGGAAAAAAAAACGCAATTTTGGAGACCGATGAATTGATATTGTTGAATATCATTGGTGCTTGTACTTCGAGGTTCGTAATGTACTTTTTTTTTTAATGCAAATCTTGCTTAAATAAATTTATGATAAGAAGTAAAAGGTATAAATTATAAAAAAGGTT